>JADRCD010217060.1:0-24576 GCA_019843815.1 Montemys delectorum
TGTGTGTGTGTGTGTGTGTGTGTGTGTGTGTATGTGCAGGCATCTGTACATTTATATGTTCATTTGTGTTCATTTGTATGTAAGTCTACATCCCTCTAGGACCCTGTATCAAATTTGTGTTGTTCCTCAGGTATGGTCTGTTGTATTTTATAAAAAGATAGAGAGAAAGAATATGTTTGGTGGCTATGCAGTCATGTGTGGGGGCAGGTATGGGGGTGCCTCTATGGGCTCATGCTGAGGCATCCCTTTGCCTTGAGGGACCAGTCATATGGTATAGTGTAGAATAGAGTTTATTCAGAGCATTTGGAGGGTAGTTTAGGGAGTAGAGGCAGAGAAAGGCAGAGAAAGAGAGAAAGTAGAAGAGTAGAGGCTGGCCTTGAACATATGGAGGGAAGAGGAGGGTAGTGGAAAGATAGAGGAAGCAAGAGAGGACAGAGCAAGAGCAAGAGAGCAAGCAAGAGAGTAGGGGTCAAGCAGCCCCTTTTATAGTGAGTTAGGCATACCTGGCTCGTTCCAGGTAACTGTGGGGCCCAACCTAGACAAAAATACTAACCCTGCCTACCTTATTTTAGAGACAGGGTCTCTAACGTTATCTACAATTTGCTTATTGGCTATCCAGTGAGCTCCCTAGCAACCCTTCTGTGCAGGATTACATGTGCTCTCATCATGCCCAGCTTTTTATACTGGTGCTAGGGGTCAACTCAGGCCTTTTTCCTGTTTGCATTGTCTTTGTTAGGGTTATATTGCTGTGAAGAGACACCATAGCCACATCAATTCTTACAAATGAAAACATTTAGTTGGGACTAGTTTAGAGTTTCAGAGGTTTTGTCCATTATCGTCATGCTAGAAAGCATGGCACCATATAGGTATACATGATGCTGGAGGACCTGAAAGTTCCATATCTTGATCTTCAGGTAGCAATGAGGAGACTCAAATTCCACTCTAGGCAGAGCTTGAGCATAATCTACCCCCATAGTTACACCCTTGCTCCAAATGGGCCCTACCTACTCCAACAAAGCCACACATCCTAATAGTGCCACTCCTCATGGGCCAAGCATTCTACCACATGAGTCTTTGAGAGGCCAACTTATTCAAAACACAGCAAACACTTTTTTTAATTGAACTCCCTCATAAGCTCCTGGGGTCCCCTTTATAAGGGAATAAATCTCATTTATAATTAGTCCACATCCAGGACCTAATCACCTCTTAAAGGCCCTATCTCTCATTCAGACATCACACAGAGGATTTCAACATGTGATTTTTTTCAGGATATAGACATCCTCTGTATAGGAGGGTTTAGCAGAAATATTTGTATGCATGAGCATATAAAATATTTTCTGCTACATAATTGAGTATTCAGGCTAAGTACTTCATAAAGAATGGATAGTTTATTGAGATAACAGTTTTGAATGCTGAAAGTTTTAGAAATGGTTGCTCCACTGATTCAGATCATCACTTTGGCTTTGTCAAATCATGGCAAGTGCCTTCATGATTAGAGAGTGCCAGGAAAAGAACACATGGAAGTACATGGAGTGAGAGGTCAGGAAGTGGTCATATCAACTCATGAATAATGATTTAACATGTTTTCTGTCTGCTTTACTACAATATTTCCATGAGATCTTGGAACTACAGGCAATTAAAAAATGCTGAGAGTGGGAGAAGTATTCCCCAGGGAAGAAAAACCACACTTGGTTATCAAATGCGAATGACCAGCCCAGAAAACATATATACGAGTCACCCTAACCCTAAACCTAACCCTAACCCTAAACTTAACCTGAACCCTTGATGATAAAGGAGTAACAATTGATGATAAAGGAGTCCATGGATTTTCAAGGGAGGAATTGGAAAGAGGAAATGATGTAATTATATTCTATCAAAAAAATTTAAAATAATTTAAGAAGTTCTACTACTTCTCAACAACTCAACAACCCAGCTTCAAACACAAGAAACCTTTGGAGCACAGACACACACAAACCACAAGATTGTCTTTCTGTATGCACCTCTTCAGAGAACAAGATACAAATTCAGCTTCTTGTTATTGGGACAGTGATATATATATCAGCACTTCAGTAGACTCAAAAGGTAAGTGATAAACGTCATTGGGAGGCTTACTGGATGGTACAATTGAAGGACTGATGAAATTTCATGAGTTCATTGTTTTTAATAGCTGAGTAGTACTCCATTGTATAAATGTACCCATTTCAGTAGACTCAAAAGGTAAGTGATAAACGTCATTGGGAGGCTTACTGGATGGTACAATTGAAGGACTCATGAAATTTCATGAGTTCATTGTTTTTAATAGCTGAGTAGTACTCCATTGTATAAATGTACCCATTGGAGGGGTTAGATGAAGGACTGAAGGAGCTGAAGGAGCTTGCAGCCCCATAGGAGGAACAACAATATGAACCAACCAGCATCCCCAGAGCTTCCAGGGACTAAACTACCAACCAAAGAATACACATGCAGAGACCCATGGCTTTAGCTGCATATGTAGCAAAGGATGGCCTTATTGAACATCAACGGGAGAAGAGGCCCTTGATCCTAAGAGGGCTCTGATTTGAAATGTAAATAAAGAAAATATCTAATTAACAAAAAGAAATGAAATGAAGGAGGAGGCTTCTAAGATGCCAAAGGTGTCTACCAACTAACACAACACTGATATATCTTAAGAGAAAATGAAAAGAAACACTCCATGTTTCCTAGCCTGGAGGTGGTGGCGCACGCCTTTAATCCCAGCACTTGGGAGGCAGAGGCAGGCGATTTCTGAGTTCAAGCTCAACCTGGTCTACAGAGTGAGTTCCAGGACAGCCAGGGCTACCCAGAAAAACTCTGTCTCAAAGAACAAAACAAAACAAAAACAAACAAAAAAGAATGTGTTTCTTTGCCATGCATGTCAAAGTCACATCTTGGTTATGCAAATGTTATTCCTCTTTTCTGACATAGCTCCTTCCTTGCTGCTTATTTGTGTGTAAATCGTCACTATCCTGTGAAAGCAATAACCTTATTACTTTGACCTTAGGTCTGTTCTCCTTTACCTTGTGTCAGTGGATGCCTCTTATCTTAGTATCTGAACCCCATTTCTGCTGGTGGCTATGAGTGATTCCCTACTCACACATGTAGAAATTAATTGACCAACTAAAGAGGTTATCTATTAATTCATAGAGAATTTTTTTGTATTCCTACATGTGAGAAGTACTAAGTCCTTTGGTTGTACAAGGACTGAAAGTTGTTCTTCTTATTTGAAAAGATAAACATACTAGGGGATTAAATTTGATTCCTGGACCAGAAATTAATTCTGAGATTCTGGTTTACATCTATCTGAAAAGATGAGATGAAAAATGAAGTGATATAACATGCTGGCTAGGATGCAGAGCAAGGGGGATACTCTTCCATTGCTGGTAGAAGTGTAAAATGTACAACCTCTCTGGAAATCAAGCTAATCGTTTCTCAGAAAATTGGCAACTGTTATAACATTCCTGGATGTACACACACAAGATGCTCCACCATACCACAAGGACATTGGCTTGACTATGTACATAGGAGATTTACTTGTAATAGCCAGAAACTGGAAATAACGCAGATGTCCCTCAACTTAAGAACGGATAAAGAAGGAGAGGATCTCGGCCCAGTGAAGGTTCTGTGCCCCAGTGTAGAGGAATGCCAGGGCCAATAAGTGGGAGAAGGTGGGGTGGCAGGCATGGGAAGGGGGGAGGCAACAGGGGTTTGTTCTTGTTGTTTTTATTTGTTTGTTTGTTTATTTGTTTTTTGGAGGGGAAACTGGGAAAGGAAAAATTTACATGTAAATAAAGAAAATACCTAGTTTAAAAAAAAAAGAATGGATAAAGAAAATGTGGTTCATTTATACAATGGCATATTATTCAGCTATTAAAAACAAGAACAACATGAAATTTCAGGCAAATGGATGGAATTGAAAATATCCCCAGTGAGATAATCCAGACTGAAAATGACTTATATAGTGTGTTCTCACTTATAAGTGAATATTAGCCATAAAGTACAAGATAGCTACTCTACTATCCATAGATCCAAAGAAGTCAACTAACCAAGGAGGGTCCAAGGGAGGATGTTTGAACTTCACATTAAAGAGAACCTAAAATAGAGATAGGAGGTAGATGGATGGAAGAGAGTAGATGGAAGAGCATTTGGGGAGTGCAACACGGGTGGAAGAAAGATCTGGTGTAGGGAGAACAATGGAAATCTCTTGCACGCTGAGTTGTGTTTCTAGGACTTGCCAGAGATCTAGAATGACAAAGGCTCCAGGGATTCTATGAGGGTGACTCTAGCTGAGTCTCCCAGGAGATGGGGATATGGAGCCTGAATTGGCTACTTCCTGTAGGCAGGCAGGACTCTAAGAGGAAAGGTAAGAGCACCAACTCACCCATAAACATCTTTGATACAAAATGTGCCCTGCCTACAAGATATGCAGAGACAAAGATGGTACAGGGATACAGGGAATGGTCAATCAATGACTGGCCCAAATTGAATTTCATCGTATGGCCAAGAACTAATCCCTGACACTATTAATGATACTCTTTTATACTTACAGACAGGAGCCTAGCATAACTGTCATCTGAAAGGTTCCACCCAGTAAATGACCAAAACAAATGCAGAGACCCATGGCCAAACATTAGATGAGGCACTATTGCCTCACTGGGAAATCCTGCTTCCCTAACTGGCATGCCTTGTCTATCCTCGGTGCAAGAGGATGAGCCTAGTCCTTCAGTGACTTGATATGCTAGGATGGGTTGTACCCTGCAGGGGCAGTGGTGTCCCCCCCATTCCCTTAAAAGAAGACTAGGAGGATGGAGGAAAAGACTGTATGAGGGTCAATAAGAAGTAGTGGGGATTGATCAGGATGTAAAATGAATAAATAAATAAATACATACATAAATACATAAATAAATGGAAAAATTGATTATCCACCATTCAAGTTAGAGAAGAGAGTTTAAATATTACATGCTTATCAAAAAGTAGTTCTCTTGGAGGCCTAAATTGCTATCTGATGTGGAGGGCAGAAATGCTACAGAAGAGAAGCTGTCACCTTCTAATTAAATTAGAACCACAAAGTTAGCACTAATGAATGTTCTGAGTTGAGTGAATGCTATCACTAAAAATTAGTTTTATATATGTGTACTATTCAGTTAGTTCTTATCCATCAGAAAGAAAATCCCCAGTATATTGCATCTCTGAAGTATGTTCACTTTAACTTGAATGGGGAAGGACCATGTAGGTATATAAAAACTAATATACACATTTCCATATGTATGCGATCTATATAAAATATCTGAACTAGTTGATGCTACTATAAAAGCCTAGTCCCACAGTCTTGTATTTATAATAAGGAGAACAAGAGGGATTAGGGCCTCTGGTGTAAGTTTCTATCTCTTACAGACCAAAACCCAGAAGCTCTGACATCCTAAGATAGGAAAGATAGAATACTTATGTGATTTGCTAAATAAAGGATAAGTAAACCAAGGTTATTTACTTGTGGTCCCTAGGAAAAGAAGAACAATATAGTTTAAAGAGGTAAAATAAACAGAGTATCCATCAGGCACTCAGGTCTTTCATTTACAATGGGTAGCAAATAAGGAGGGAGGGACATTTGAAAAGAATCCACTGTTGAAGTTTAGGGCTGTATCTGTGCAGGTTTTCTGAGACTGGGTAAGACTGTTTAATTCCAAGGGAAGAAATAATTAATCATAGGGACTTAGGAATTTTTGGGAAGTTCACTAGGCTCAAAAACATCTGCATAAGGAGGTTAAGAACTTCGGGGTGAGGGGACTTAAAACAAGAACTGAGTGGACACATCCTCAAATACATGTATTAAAGAAGACAACCCCTAGACAAGGACAGAAGGTGGAAGCAGATTAATCTTAATATGATTAGAATTATAACAAGATTTGCTAAAGAAGAGAGGAAAAAGTGTGAAATGACACTTTCTTTGCATTTTTCTTCTACTCATAGTTTCAGTGCATCTGATGATATCCAGCCACATTTGTGAGCCTCGCTACCAACACAAACAGCATTCCCTTCTGGAAACACCCTTGCAGGCATACCCAGAAACAACATTTTTCTAATACCAAGCAGCTAATCTAAGCCATGTTGACTCATGAGTTTCAATCATCATATAATGCAACTTTCTAAATGCCAGAATGTTTGCTAAAATTACCAGAAATTTCTGAACTTTCTGGTAATTCTGGTCCAGGTTTAATGTTTTAGCTTGGTGCATGATTAAACTTGAACAAGTCTCCACACCCCTCCCCCTTCTTTTCATTCTAAAACTTGGTCCATCCAGGCATGTTTTTTTTTAACATAGGTAATAATACTTAGTGATGATATTAGCATATATTTTGACTGGATATCAAGTAACTTTCTATAAACCTGTTAGAAAATATTGCAACCAACAAAGATTACTTCAAGAATTATCCAATGCTTGCATCTGGGCTTTGGTTTCCTAAGACTAATTCATGCTGACATTAATATCACAGAACGAAGAACACTGCAGGGAATTTTAGTTTAATGTTAATAATAGCTACCTGACCTGATGAATTTCAACATCTACTTGAGAATCTATGATTAAACAAGTTAGAACCAGTACTGTAATGCTTGAATTAAGCATCAGCTTTACATCATGAGAATAGTTGAATTAACTAATAGGAATCCTGGCGTGTACTCATCTGGGGCTTTTTATTCAGTGTTTATGGAAAGATTTTAATCCCTGTCCTGGGAAGAGGCTAGGATACCATGGGATTCAAAGCTCTCTGTTTGGGGCTGCTTGATGTTAGCTTTTAATCTTATATTTATACACCCATGCCTGACAACATTGAAGAAATCTGGAAATTAATAGTCTTGGATACAGTTGCTAAAACTTGCAACCTTATGGTAAGAAGATATAATCTTTTCAATGATTAAGACAGAACACTTTTGAATATTTTGAAAATAATATTGATATTATAATTTTGAAAGAAGCATTACTTTAAAAAGAATATTGTTAACTTGATTTTCATTTGTGTTCTAAGAAAAAAATCTGGTCCTATAATTATCTTATAGTATAAAGATATGAATTATTATTAACAGTACTTGTTTGGTATTAAATCAGGACGTTTTTATTATCTCCATAGCTTCTGTTGTCGGCCTCCAATTCTAAAGTGTTGAAATTCTGGGGTTATCTTAAAATATACAGTGTGGATATAATCGCTATAATTGTTCCTGTATAGTCAGAAACTGACACTTTTGATAATATGTATGCTTTCTTTGCATTCTCTACTGTCATCTGTGTTGTTTAGATTAGAGGAAAAAGATATTCGGAGGAGCACACACAGAGAGTAACAATTTAACTTTGAGCCCCATACTGCACGATTCAACTAATCCTACAATTTAGACTGCAAAGACAATCTTTTTATTTTTCACATACGAAAGTGAAAACTAACATTCTTAATAATATAGCCTTGAGAAAATGAGTGCATTATTGTTCAATCATATGTTGTTTAGAGAGAGTTTTGCAAAGTATCCACACATAATCTTGAGAAACTTCCTTGACTCTGGATTGTATCAATTAAACCTATAGGTGAGGATACTAACTTTAAATATTTGTTTGGATTGTTCTATGTATTAAAGATTAGGTATATTAGAAGAACATGTGGTAGTCTTTATATTGGTAGTTTTTGTTATAGTGTTAAAATGCTTGAGTATCAATTTACATCCAGAAACTATTATCATAAAAGAAAGAAAGTCATTTGCGGAAATTCTAATTTTCAAGAGCAAATTCATTAAATGCAAAATTATTTAAATACATAGATAGGTTAACCACTCACATTAACAGGTTTATCTATTTGTTTATATTTGAGTAGTTAGAAAATACTCAAGAATTCTTTATTATATTTTAAGATTAATCAATTAACCAATTAGTTAGTTTATATGTGTGTGTGTGTGTGGGGGGGGGGGTATGCTGGAGGGAAGATTCATGCCAATGCCTATAGAGGTCTCAGTATATCATATAAGGATCAGTTCTCTTACATCGGGTGTATCTTGCAGGTGTTCATGATTGGAGTAACCAGGTGTCTGTTGCAGAGCTGGGGATGAGACACACACACTCTTCAGGTTCCGACCGTCCACTAGATGTACCAGAGGACATATTGTTAAAGAACACTGACTCTCCCTTTCCCACTGGCTATAAACTGTCAGCAGATCCTTGGCTAGGGGTGGCATTTTTGTGGCCATCTTCCTTCTCTGTGAGAGGTATTGGCTTGGTTTGGCCTTGCACAGTTCTTGTGCATGCTGTCATAGTCACTGAGTTTTACATGTCACGTTATGTCTGGAGGACACTATTTCTTTGTATTCACTCAATATCTCTGGCTTATATAGTCTTTCAGTCTCCTCTTTTGGAATGATCTCTGAGGTTTAGCAGGGGAGAAGGCAGTAGAGATATTCCATTCAGAGTTGGGTATTCAGTAGTCTTTCATTCTCACAGTGGTCTGTTTTGCATCTCTGTGTTAATCACAATCTACTACAAACAGAAGTATCTCTAGTGAGGATTGAGAAGTGCACTAATCTATGGTTATTACAATAACTCAATAAGAACACGTTTAATCCTATATACTAGAGAGGCAGGAGTAAGTTCCTCCTTTGCGGCGTAGATCTGCTATTCAAATAACTGTAACCCAACAGAGGTGCCAGGTATGATTTTGTCTTGTGAAACAAACTAAAGTCCAATAAGAATTTGCTCAGTTTTTGAAAGCACTATTGTAAAAATGGGTATGTCTTGCCAGCCCTGTGGCGATTGTAGTTCTCAGGGTTCATACTGGGCAAAACTAGTGATTACTGTCCTCCTCTGGTAGCATGCATAGCAACTTCCAGTCCTATAAAAGTTAGCAAATACGGATGAAGTTTCGAGGTATGTAACAGATTAAGATTTCCAACCATGTATTTAGTTTTTTTGACAGTTTTATGCATTTAGCTGATAAATACACTTCCCCCACAACTTCCTTTGCCTCCTAGAATCCATTTTCTCAACAAGTAGGTTTTCATGCTTTTACTCTACTGTGAGATCCAGTGATTTTAATTAGTTTCTTCCTTAAACATTGGAAGGAGATTACTTACTATACCAAAGGTAACACATTAACAGCTATGGGGGAAAATGACTACTGTTTCCTAAATAACAAATGGCTACCAATATTTTCTCAGGAAAGGGTGGGGGATTTGTTGACCCAGTCCTTATCCATAATGAATTGTTGATGACTAAATTTTGTGAAGGCTTCATACAAACATCTGCATGGAGCTTTTCGATGTAAAGTTAGGATATAAAAATCAAGAGTTTTATCACGTTGTTTATTTCATTATCATCCCATCATTTACATTGTTGTTATTAAAATAAAGATGGATAATGTTTAAAATTTTGTCTTGTTTTTATAGGGCACAATATGTGAAAATATAGGTTTTCTGAAATATGAAGAGTTACTAGCAACTTTATCGACAGTCCACTTTACGAAACCAGTTTCAGATGAAAACATTACAGTGATTGACACAAAATTTAGTGATATCCCTGTTCGTTTGTATTTGCCAAAGAGGAAGTCTGAAAGACAGAGACCAGCTGTGATTTTCATTCATGGTGGTGCCTTTGTCTTGGGAAGTTATAGTAAGTATATATTTATATACATAATATTGATATATTCATATTGAAACAATTGCTGTCTACCAATGAGTTGACAGACATTTGTCAGTACAATGTTTGCTTGAGTGATATATGCATGTTAACAGAGTTTCATTGGAATGTATGGGTCATAGTTCACATTCTTCTTTATATATAATTTGGTAGTAAAATAACTAAGTAGAAACAAGATGGTTTTGTTGAAAATTAGAATCTTAAATTAACATACTGATATCTTAAACTTATAATTTAGAGTAAAATAACCTAATCACATAAATTAAATAATCATTTATTATGATGTGAACCAGGAATTAATTGTTAGATATGGAATAATATAGTTGCTGTCGTACTATAGCTAAAATTTGTACAAGTTGTAGGGTGTGATATAAAAATATTAAGATTAGAAACCAAAGCAGAACTTTGTACTAAAATTATAAAAATGATATAAAACTGTATAGTCAATTCTTGCCTGGAAGTGAATATAGTAGCTAAGACAGAGAGACAGACAGAAACATAAACACATACCATTTCAGACTTTTGATGATGTATGGATTCACTGCACAGAAAAGTTTGGGGTGTTGCACTTGACAGATGTAACATACAGGAGATAGCACTCTAGTCCTCAGTGAACCAGCTGCTTAATTATAATACTCAGTAGTTTTTTGTTTTTTTGTTTTTTGGTTTTTCAAGACAGGGTTTCTCTGTGTAGCCCTGGCTGTCCTGGAACTCACTCTGTAGACCAGGCTGGCCTCAAACTCAGAAATCAGCCTGTGTCTCCCAAGTGCTGGGATTAAAGGCGTGCGCCACTACTGCCCAGCAATATTTTGTCTTCATAATCTGTGAACATTTTAAGATAAGCAAAAAGCTACTGTGGAAAGCTATCTTTTCTGTCTTGACCTCTCTCAGCTCCCTGTTGTTCCAATTATTTCCTTATCATTCTTTATTTTGCGAGACTTGCTTCCATGTTTGTCTCTTTCTTGCCCTTTGATTCTTTCTTAGAAGGGTGTAATCTGAAAGAAACTTTTGCTATTTGCTGCACTGTGAGCTTGTAATAAAAGAAATTTCTGCATCCTTCCTTTTTCCTCTTTTATCCCTCATTTGTAGCTGCAACATTAAAACAAGAGAAAAGCTAAAGCCATGCTGAAATAAGTTATTTGTTTGTACTTTACCAATATTAATATTCTGCACATTCTAGTACTTTATTCTTCAGTTGTTGATTCTATGTTTTCCTATACTTTATTCTTTACTTTTTTTCCACTCTAGCCCCCACACCCATTCTATAGATATGGGCTGTTTACCATCTCTCACGCTTTTGCTGGACTTAAGTTCAATCAATTTAGTTGCATACTGGTCTGCATAACATCGCCATTAGTATGCCATGGGAATTCATTAGCAGACACAACCATACCACTTTCTCAAGGAGTAAACAGAAAAAAATTTAAAACTCCCCAAAACACAAGAAAGCCAAACTTCCCTCCATAGTGACTACCATGCTCATTTTTTACAGTCTTTCAGGCTCCTATACTTTATGACATGTTCTGGGTACAAATTCTGAGCATCCTCTTGTTCCTACTCACACTTGTAGACTATCATTCAGATTTATTCATATTATTTCCTCTCAGGTGGCTCATTGCCATTTTGTCATTTATATTACCTTCTTTTTCAACCTACCATGATGTAAATATATAGCTACACTAATTATTAATAAACATCTCAGAAATAGCATCTATTTGTTGATGAATCCTATGTCAAACTTTGTAGTATAGAAACCTATCTTCCCTTTTTGTTACGTCATCCACTTTCTGCCTCTGCTCCCTCTAACATATTTAGCTATATATGTTTCTCCAAATGCTGTGAATTCTCAGTAAATTGTTGTAAATTTTACTAAAATCACATATTATTTTTTCTTGTTTATTTTCTGGAAATTATTATTTTTATGTTTAATATGGATGCAAATCTATGCTTTGTAAGTAAATGAGCATATGTTGCTAATTAAAAGAATAACTGACATTAAGTTCTGTTAAAATTCTTAGGAAAGTGTATTTAATTCTACTGCTTTTAAGATTATTAACTATTTATAGTTACCTTTTGTAAGGAATTACAAATGCAAAAGCACATTCTTATTTTAGTGAAAATTAAAATTCTCATTTATATACGGAATGGAAACCTAAACTTTAATTGTAAATTAATTAAATTGCATGAACTTATATAAATATGTAAGCCTCTGACAAAAGAAAAACTTATTAGTTCTAGTTGCACTAAATAGTATATCCTCTCTTATATTTACATTGAAATTTTCCTTCAATAAATAATAACAATGTTGATTCTAAATTTGTAAAAATTATAATGCTGCCTACAATGCTCTCTTCAATTCAATTTCAGATTTTCTAATACTTATCCCAAGAGTTTTATGGAGTACGTTGGTAATGTGTTGCAAGCTTCTTCGTGAGCTCTGAGAGAATGTTGCCTGTGACAATAAGTGGTTATTGAGTTCCAGTCAACCAACCAATCAGTCAATCAATCAGTCAGACAGTCAGTCAGTCGATCAACCCACCAATCATATTTCATACTTCTAGCACATTCATGACTGTTTCCATTTTTCCAATGTTCGCTATTTACAGTGCACCATTTTGTTTCAGAGATGTCAGCCTATGATGATCTGAATCGATGGACAGCAAACAAACTTGATGCTGTTGTTGTGGGAATAGAGTAAGAAAAAGACAATACTTCTTACCACAGTCCAGGCACTCACAACATAACTTGGTCTATTCAGAGCTGCCACCCAACCAACAAATATACATATCCTATGGGGGTTTGTTTATATTATTCTTTCTTATAATTTTAATGTCCATGTGTCCTAAGAGTCATTTAGATAATAGTGTGAGGCCAGAAAAATATGCATATTTTTATTAGAGTTAATGACACCTCTTTGAATATTAACTCCAAGATTCTTAAGCATCGTGTATTATCTGCAAGTAAAATTAGAATTCTCACTTATATACAAAAAGGTATATTTATTATATGCTTGAGATATTAGATCTTATTTGACTTGT
The DNA here is from genome assembly GCA_019843815.1 of Montemys delectorum. Taxonomy (NCBI): domain Eukaryota; kingdom Metazoa; phylum Chordata; class Mammalia; order Rodentia; family Muridae; genus Montemys; species Montemys delectorum. The sequence continues at coordinate 12,718 of JADRCD010217060.1, forward strand.
TGCTAAACCCTGTGTGGAGTTAGAGTTGTTCTTGCTTGTAATTCTAGTAGGTAAAAATAGTTCAATAACTTGAACATTTCAAGACATTATCCAAATGAAAAGTCTTAATGTTATTAACAAACTTTTGTCAACATTTACATAATATATAAAAGATATGAGCAAATACTTATTACCTTAGGACTTCATGTCTGTCTACTGTACTACTGAAATTCTCATTAATAAGAATGAAAAAATTGCTGTGTATCTTATCAATTCCATAATGTAGAAATAGACTTATAACCAATGTCAGAAACCCTTAAGTAGACTCTATCCCTCATTTTAAGAGACACATTACCAGTGAGCTCTAGTTAATTGGTGAGATTTAGGATTCAAAGTAGGCCCAACATATCAGTGTATCTGTTGGTGAGAGTGAGATATTTCCTTGCATACCTTTAACAAGGGTTTTGTTGTGGTTTTGCTTGGTCTACCTTTAAAGCTACAGGCTTGCTCCTAAGTATCCATTCCCAGCTGCCCTTGAAGACTGTGTTTATGTGATCAAGTTCTTTCTCCAGGAAAATATTCTTGCAAAATACAGAGTGGATCCCACACGCATCTGCATTATGGGAGACAGTTCTGGGGGTACCTTGGCAGCAACAGTGACTCAACTGGTATGTTGTATGTTTTATATATGTTTTAATCCTAATGCAACAGATAAAGTGTTTGCATTACTTTCATACTGTTGTCTCTGAAATTTAAATTAAACAAGTATGATTATCCATTTTGCATGATATTAATTTAGAAGTGGCTTCATTGTCTAATGCTAAGGACAGCTTTTAAAATTCTACATTTTTAGAGGTTTGGGCAAAGTTCAGGACACTGAATCCAGAGCTGTGTGTTTGCCAGGCAAATACTCTACCAAGGACTATGCAACTTCCTCTTTTAGGTTTATTTTTTTCAAAACAGGCTTTTGATTAGATTCTATAAATTGGTCTGTAGTTTGTGCAGACCTTCACCTTGTGAGCCTCCTACCCAAGCAACTCAAGAATCAAGTATTAGTGATAATAACCATGACTTACCCTGACAATGTTAGGTAAAAGTTTACCAATTGCTTTGAGTTGCTCTATTCCTTTCTCTTTTTTCCATTTTTTTAGATATTTTATTTATTTACATTTCAAATGTTATCCCCTTTCCTGGTTTACCCTCCAAAAAGCCCCATATCCCCTACCAACTCCCCCTGATTCCTGGTCCTGGAATTCCCCTACACTGGGGTGTAGAGACTTCATAGGACCAAGGGCCTCTTCTCCCATTGATGACCAACAAGGCCATCCTCTGCTACACATTCAGATAGAGCCTTGAGTCTCACAATGTGTACCTTTTGGTTGGTGGTTTAGTCCGTGGGAGCACTGGGGGTACTAGTTAGTTCGTATTGTTGTTCCTCCTATGGGGCTGCAAACCCCTTCAGCTCCTTGGGTCATTTTTCTAACTCCTCTGTTGGGGACCCTGTGTTCAGTCCAATGGTTGGCTGAAAGCATCTGCTTCTGTATTAACAGGCTTCTGTCAGCAAGCACTTGTTGGCATCTACAGTAGTATCTGGGTTTGGTGACTGTATATGGGATGATGCCCAGGTGAGGCAGTCTCTGAATGACCATTCCTTCAGTCTCTGCTCCACACTTTGTCTCTGTAACTCCTTCCATGATTATTTTATTCCCCCTTCTAAGAAGGACCGAAGTATCCACAGTATGGTCTTCCTTCTTCTTGAGTTTCATTTGGTCTGTGAATTGTATCTTGGATATTTTGAACTAATATCCACTTATGTGAGTGCATACCACATGTGTTGTTTTGTGATTGGACTAACTCACTGAGGATGATATTTTCTAGTTCCATCCATTTGCCTATGAATTACTCCATTGTGTAAATGTACCATATTTTCTGTATGCATTCCTCTGTTAAAGGACATCTGGGTTGTTTCCAGTTTCTGGCTATTATAAATAAGGCTGCTATGAACATAGTGGAGCATGTGTCCTTATTACATGTTGAAATTTACTGAATTTTTTATTTTTCATTAATCTTACTTATCCAAACAGTAGTGGTTCCTTCTGCAAGACTAATTAATTTATTTTGAGAAAACTACCCCTGCATGTAACCCTTATAAAAGCCCAATGAAATGTCATCTTCTATGAACTAAAAATACTCAAAAAATGTCTTGAATCATTTTAATGTTTCTTTGGTGGGGTCATCAGTGTACAAAAAGTCTCTGAAGTCGGTCATGCCCCTCTAATAGAAAAACACAAGTAGATGAACTAGAATACATAAGATATGTGTTTTGTGTTGTAAATAAACATAACAAAACTATTTCATTTATTAAGTACAATGAGTTTCTTAAGAATGTAATTCCTTTCATATTGAGTCTTACTGTATAAGCAGTAATTTTTTATCAGTGGAAAATAATGATGTTAAAGTATGGAGAAACATTGTTTAACACTGTTCATAGACACTACACACACACACACACACACACACACACATACATACACATATATCATGTGTTTAAAAGTTCATCACAAGTTCACACAAAAAAGCAAATCATAACTTGAAATAGAAGTTTAAAACAGAAGATGTTTACATGCATATATGTTAGGAGTAGTTATTTGGCTAAACATCTATCACTTGTCATAGCTCCAGAGGTTTACTGACAATAAAAAAAAACACAACTAAGTTATTAGTGAAGTTTTGTATAGATAAACCCAGTCAATATTATATCTGCTGTCCTAGCACCTATAATAAATTGTTAGTTCCTGTTTTATGACCTTTGGTTAACTGTTTTACAACCTCTTGGAATGTGCTCTGAGTAGCAGAAAGTCGGGTTAGTAACTACAAGCAATTAACTGGTGACATATGGGACAGAGTTCTCACTGTAGTTTGGACTACCAGAAAAGGATATAATAGTTTCCCACTACAAATGAGCTTAATAATCATTAATATAATATTAGAAATTTTTATAGGATCACTATTAAGAATTAAGAAGTCATCTATTTGTCTAGATAGCATCACTACAAGACAGTGCATATTTGAGATCTGCAGAGATCTGTTCAAAAATGATGTGCAATACCTAGTGCTTGTTGTATATGTTTAATAATAACAGGAAAAGCATATTAACAGCAGCAATCTTTCCTAAAATGAATTCTCTTAGACCTTACCTATAGAGCAAATTCCGTAACTTTGTGTAAGTCTTTTGCTTTTATGAGGTTACAGCTTTGAGAGCATTTTTCATAGCTTGGAATTTCTCAAGGACTGTCAGCAGATATGGTTACTGTTGCAGAACTGCTATAGAAGCTGGTGCTATTGAAGTACTCATGATCAAAGGTGACATTTAGGTTCACTGCTGCAGAGTATACAAGAAGAAAAGAATGTAGCTGCAGACTCATGACTGCTCTTATTTCTGATCAGAAACAGAGCCTTCCTATCTTCTTCTGATCTGATTTTCATAAATTATTCTCTGTATTGTCTATCACACTATACTTAGATAAATGTTAAAAGCTTGCTTAAGCATGCCAAGTTCCATTAGACTTTATATGTAAGTATTGGCAATTGAATTTCATTATATTTGTAGATTTTGCTCATTAAAGTACTAGGGTCAAAAATTCTTCTAGAGGAACTAGATATGGTAATACATGGTTACTATTATAGCATCTGGGAGACTCAAACAAGGGGACACTATGTTCCAGAAAAACCGTAAGATATTCAACAAGACTTAATTAAAAAAAAACACAATAGCTAAATTTCTAAAAACAACCGAATGTAAAAAAAAAAAAAAATCCAATATTACACATAAAAATCTTGTAATCCTCACTAAGATACTACTGATGTTCCTGTTGGTTGTCCTATGTGAATAAATGTGTGAGCAACAGAGTGTATATTGTTTCTATATGGATGAGAATGAAATGACACTCTCATATCTCTAAACTAATAATAAATGTCATGAGAAAATTCACTAGAGTTTCAGATGAATTTATTTACCTCTGGCTACTAAAACAAAATTGCAAGTCCATCTCTTTGAAAGCTATTGATTCATTAGACTTCATTCTATTTCTAGCTACAGAGTGATCCAAACTTCAAAGATAAAATTAAAGCACAAGCCTTGATGTATCCTGGCCTACAGTCACTTGATACTTTGTTACCATCCCATCAAGAGTATCAACATGGTCCAATTTTGACCAGGGAGATGATAATTAAGTTGGTGTGCCTATATGTGACTGAAGACAAAGTTCTACTCCAGGCTGCACTGAGAAATGAGCATATGCCAACAGAGTCAAGACACCTGTTCAAGTTTGCTAACTGGAGTGACTTTCTTCCTGAGAAGTATAAAAAGAACCATGTTTACATTGAACCAGTTCTTGGAAAATTGAATGCTTCCTATCCAGCACTTGTGGACAGCAGGTTGTCCCCTTTGCTAGTCAATGACAGCCAGTTACAGAGTTTGCCATTAACATACATTGTCACTTGTGAACATGATCTCTTAAGAGATGATAGTCTCATTTACATCTCACGGCTTAGAAAAGTTGGGGTGAAAGTTACTCATGAGCATATAGAGAAAGGAGTACATGGAGCCCTATCATTCACCAGAGCTCCAGTATTTTTAAATTTAGGATTAGAAATAAGAGATAAGTATATTAATTGGTTAGAAGAAAATCTGTAAGTCAATAAAGCATGTAGCTGGGTAATCAATGGAGAAATGTGACAGTTATATTTTGAACTATTGTATGATGAATGGGCACAAAATTGACTTGTGGATAAAGCTACCTTTCAAATTGAGTAAAGGTTACTGTATATGTTTGAGAAAGTTACTTCACTTACTCGATCTTAGAAATACTTAGAAATACTTGCTTCATTATCCGTATTAATTACCATTTGTTGTGAAAAATGGACTTTGAGTAGTTAAAAATGTCAGAAGAGTAGAAAAACATGTGTTTGGTTACATGCCAACATTTTTTAGATGTTTCATGGCAGTGATAAGCCAAATTTGGAATGTATCACATGAAAAAATAACTTCCAATAAAAAGTAGAAAGGAGTCATGAGGACTGGATCGGTTGGCACATTACTCTCCAGCAGCCCTGTGGCAGAGAAGCAGTCATGTCTGTTTAGTGACATATTTTTTTTTTCAAAAAAAAAATGAATAAATAGAAGACTAAAGAATAGAAACCATGAATGAGGAGAAGTGCAATAAGGTATAATTGTAATGACATTTGTAATGATTGAGCACTGAACTATACTGCTATGGTTTTTCCAGTCATGTGCTCTCTATCCATTAGCATAATCTGTTCAAGGTGAATTAAGTTAGTTGTTCTTTTCACTCACTCCCCATGAAATTTATATTCTGATTTTTATAAGAACACTTTGTATATTAGAGGAAGTTTACTTGATCGTATACTGTTCCTAAAGGTTGAACATTTGTGCCTTCCTTACACTTTTGTGACATCAAATTTGATGGAAACTTATGTGTATTGTATTTATTGTGGGACAACACCTCATAATGCATGGTGGTAACCAGCTAACTATAGATTGTAGGTAGAATTATTTATAGTCCTTTTTTGAACTTGTAATGAAGCATTGTGCACACAGAGACTGTATATTCAGAGAGTTATGTGAGTTGATCATCTCCAGACATGCTTGCTTCCTGTGATGATAGAACACATACTCTGTAAGTACCAATCAACTCATAAATTGCTTCATTTCCACTCAGAAGCATTAAAATTAATTTTCTGGTGTCCTAGTGATTCTGCTCCTTGTGTGTGGTTGTTTGACATATATGGTGCTCTTTTTCATAATGCCGAATAAACTTTGTATAATAGAAATTAAGTGTGTCTTGTGAATTTAGTTGGTAATGTAATCTTCATCTCTAAAAATATTTTCATTAATATTTTTCAGCAGCTAGAGATGCTTTGTTCATCTTGTGTATGAATACTTCATTGGTGTCTTAGACTTCACCATATGAGCCTTTTCCTTGACATCTAGACACTAAGCTGTGGCAAGAACATCAGGAAAGGTTGGCTGAAAGGTTTCTTTGCTGTTGTTTGTGAAGTGATAGCATCACAAGTAAAATTACTCTGCTTGTCTCATTTGTGAAAGAGGAAGAGTATTGGTCATGATATCAAACCAGACTTGATGAGAACTGGTTGTCTTCATGAAGTATTTTTCACAAATTGAGGAAGAATTAGAAGGACATAGGATAATATGGAAAGGAATGCAGGTTCCTCAGTTGACAGCTTTTTGTTCCAGGTGATATTTGAGGAAGATTCTTGAAGAGAGCCAGAAGACGATATTTAAACATAACACATAGAGGAAAGGTGAGGACCCAGAGTCCCATAAATCACCAACACAGAGCCTCATTTGCAGACTTCCCATTTAGGAAGACAACAAGAGGAATGTTTGAAGTAAATCTGGTACATTATTCCTGGATGTTCAATTCTTTGTTCATTACAGGGAATGGGTTTTGGAAATTCCCTGGAAACCAAAGGCACACTTATTAAAGTATTGGAATTTTAGTCAGAATTTGAGAACTCTACTCTGGATTGGTATATCTAACTGAAAATTGATGAGAAGGAATCAGAAGTGGCTAGAGTAGTCTGCTACATCCAGGGGCCCTTGCTTACTCCAAGCATTAGTATATAGTCATCTATACTAGGAGTAAAAAGATTAGGAGACTGGAGCTTATAGGATGATGGGCTTTGATCCTAAATCTAAGTGAAGACTTCTCCTGAAGAACACGAATGGGATTTTTTTATTATTATTATTTTTTAATTAGGTATTTTCTTTATTTACATGTACATTTTCCCTTTCCCAGGTTCCCCTCCAAAACAAACAAACAAACAAACAAACAAACAAACTGAATGGGATTTTACAGTCACTTTTCACCCAAGCAGCACTGCAAACTGGACCCCAAAGTACTGGTTATCATTTAGGAAGGAAAGACTTTCCTCATTCAGTATGCATGGGAAAGGCCCATTGGGAGGGTCTACTCTGTGTTTGATCACTAAATTCATACTTAGGTCTTGGGCCTTTGCACTGTGACAGAGCTAAGCACCATTATCTCATAGTAGGCTTGCTAGTGTAAATGGAGTCTTTCTAAGCTTCCTCGCTGCTTCTTGAGCCACTCTATCAAGGAAGGAATACTTGAAACTACCCTGAAGTTTCCTCAAGTGGAGACATGAACATCATTCCAAACTTGTTTTGAGTTTGATTTGAGGGGCGCCTGAAATTCAAAGGCAGATAACTATGAGTGAGACAGCGAGGACGTTCCACATATAGAAAAGTTCACTGAATGCTGGTATCCCAGGGCAGGAGTGGCTTTAACCCTTTATCTGGAACTCACATGGCCACAACAGGCTTGTCCTCACTCTCCCTGAGCAGCTTTAATAAGAGAGATATGAATGTCCTGCTTTAAAATTTTACCCACAAAGTCCTCAACTTACCATGAATGGCTTGAAGTGAGTGATGTCTGAGCTGGGAGAGAAGGTTCTAGGCTGATAGGAGCAGCATCTTCTTTGCTGGCTACCTAACATACTCTCACCTTAAAAATGCCCATCCACACACCATATTCATTCCTTAACTTATGCTTTTTCTATGTCCCTGTTGTGGGGACAATGTTCTCTGCTGTCTTTACAAGTCATTGAGCTATGGGATCCCCAAAATGTTGGAGGAGTGTTGAATAAAGCAGCATAAACACTAGCTGTACGGCAGAGTGGGGGTTCAGAGGGCAAGAGCTGGCCTGACATATAGGAGACCCTGGATTATGTCACCAGCTCTGGAAAATAAATCATAGCTGAGGTTCACACTGTGAGAAGATGCCAGCGTGGTATCAGAGGTAGCCAGACTCTCTACATGCTCTGTGAAAATTATGAGCCTATTGCAGGCCTCTGTTTTTCCAAAAACTTAGCATTTTCTGACAATTTTCTTTATGAATGAAGAAAGCAGTTTCAGGGAAGCATCTAGACACGCAGACAACACATAAGGTATAGTAGAAACCACCCACTACTCCGTTAGTAGAATAAAAATGGGTCGGTCAAGCTCTGGGGTTCTGGAGTCAGATTGCATGTTCTGAGATTAATGGATTCTGGTTTTGTTTTCCCTTTTCCCTGGTTCATAGTTCCCATAACTAAGAGACAAGTTTTACCATCTAGTTTCACTGCATGCTCTAAACTGGATTCTAATCTTCTACTTCAGACGCTGTCTCCCTTAGCCTGACCCTGATCTTTTCACTACTGACAAAGGGATCTCTGGAGGTTTGAAGATATTGTTATCTTAATGGAAAAGAATGTTCTCATTAATATCCACCAGTTGTGCCAGGGACCCTTCTATCATCACGACTCCCTAGTCTATAGCACCTTTTCCTCCCAATTAGATACTGTCTGCCATACCAGGTTTGGCTTTGTACCTCTTCCCTTTGGAATCTATATCCTCTATAATGATAAATCAGTCAAATAATCTAGTGTTTTGAGGGTAACAGCATCAGATATCTTGAATGCAAACAGAGCTATGGGAAAACAGGACTGAGTTCCTCCATAGTGGGCTATGAGGGTGAAATGGCACAAGAAAAGCCAAAGGAGGAGACTGGAAGATGGAAGATGATTGAAACCAATGGCAGATGAGAAAATCCCACTACTTGTTCTGGCCTCGAATCACACAGAATAGACTGTTCCAGCTGTCACTAACTGGCAGGTTGAAGATTAGATACACCCCTAGGTAACTGAAAGAGAGTGAGTGGGTAGGGACAGAACAATAAGGACCCAGACCCAATATTTTTCTTTCTACTGCCTTTTTGAAAATAGGTCAATCTTGTTCCAAGATTCCTACAAAGCGGCTACACAGATGCCTTCTCAAACACTGGGCAAAATTAAACAATTAGCCACTCAAACAACATCCCCCCACATACATACATAATACATAATACATACATACATACACATGCATGCATACATACATGCATACACACCCACACACACATACCTACACACACACACACACACACACACACACACACACATATATGTACATATATGTGTGTACTTTACTATGGAGGTAGGCAGCAAATATCTTGAAATTTTCTGTGTTCTCTCCCGTAGTTTTTGAGAGAGGATCTCTCATTAAGCCTGGGTTTTGCCATTTAGACTTGACTGACTGTCCAAGAAGGCATAGGCATATGCCTGTCTCTGACTCTTCAGTGCTATGGTTACAAATGTGCCACTACATCTGAAGTTTTATGTGATGACTAAGGATCTAAATCTACGTCCTCATGATTCTGCTCAAACACTTTACCTACACCTAGGACTTATCACAGGGAACTTTGATGATTTTCTAACTTAGTCTGTAAAGTTTTGAACAAGTATCTATTTACTTCAGAAAAGACAGCTACAATAGATCAAAGCCATGATTGCATCCAAGTCTAATTTGATGATCCAATGAGTTTAAGTTTCATTACTTACTGAAGCATGAACAAGAGAGTTGGGAAGCCATACCACCTAAGAAAATTCTCCATCCTAGTTATTACTATTGATACACACCAGGGGAATAGAGGGACTTCAACTATGCACCAGAACCCTGAATGGTAATGGACTCTATCTTTTGAGTAATAAAAGATGTCTGTCAGCAGTGGCAATAATCATGGCCACACCCTGAGGAAGCAGTTGCACAAGATTGAAGCAGTTGACTTACACAGAAAATGAGGATAGAGTGACAAGACAGAACTCATATTGCACCCATACTTGTCTAATAGCAATCTCAGTTTCCCTAACAGTTTTTAAAAATATTCTCTGGTCCTATTTCATACCTCTAATCTGCAACTGATAGATAAATATGCTGTTGCTGATTCTATTTTTTTCTCCTACTGTAATTCTGACAAAAGTAGGGAACGAGACCAAAGAGTACCACAGCAATGAGGTTCCTCTAATGATATTATGGATATCTCACTCTTTGTTGTCAGAGTGATCTTGCTTTGCAGCACATGACTGAGCTTACAAAGATAAAAGGAAAATAGGTAATCACATATACAGTTGAGTCAAGACTGTGTCATAATGGTGAGGTAACTAAAAACAAGCCAGTCTGAAGTCTACCAATAGATGGACAATACCTAGTACTTTAGTTAGGTCATTAATGTGTCATGCCATTTACAAGCATGTGGCAGTAAGACAAGATAAGTTCCTGCACTATCAAGTCTTATCTGTGGCTACCATAGACATCCTAACGAGGATCTAGTATCCCAGACTTCATTTTGTCACAGAATACAGAGATTCTCTCATTTCTGACAGTGGTCAACTACAGATAAGAATTTAGTATATCAATCCTCAGAAAGATGCAGAGACCCAATCCAAATAGTGGATGGAGCTGAGAACTCTTGTGGAAGATTTGGGGCGAGGATTATAGTCCTGAAGGGTATAGGAACTCCACAAAAAAGACCAACTAACAAGAGTAAACTAACCTGGATCCTTGGTGCTATCAGAGACTGAAGTACCAACCAAAGAGCATACTTGGGCTGTACCTAGCCTCCTGCACGTATGTAGCAGATATGCAGCTTGGTCTTCCTGTGGTTTCCAAACAACTGGAGCCAAAGCTCTCCTAAAAGTTGTTGCCATTACTTGGGATATGTTCTTCTAGCTGGACTACCTTATCTAGCAATCAAACTTTAAGTTTGAGCTATGTAGTTACTAGGGTTTGCTATTAGACATTTCTTTGGTAATTTTCCATGTTCTCTTTTTATACTCATGAATTATCAAGGAGAACCAACAGGCTTGGTCAGAAACAGATGCATTATTTTATAAAGAATATATGTGATAGAATTTTAATTTTGTAATACTTTTACACTTTTATGTATATATTTACGTACATACTTTCATGCATATGCATGTGTGTATGTGCTTATTATGTGTGTAGAAGTCTGAGAACAGCTCTTGGGAGTCATTTATTTACTTCAACCTTATGGGATTGAGAGCTGGCCACAGGTAATCAAACTTCAAGGAATACATATCTGTCCATGGAAGAAACCTCTTACTAGCCCTCAGCTTTTAATTAAAACTTTATTATAAAGAACTTGTAAATAAGAAAATATCACAAAGTGAAATTATTCCAAAGTTTATACAAATAAATAAACTTATATAAAATTAGAATAGCCATTCTAATATTATGGACCTTCTCATTGCATTTTATGGTTCACTATCAAATATATTTTTATGCAGTTATCTACCATGCAAAAGTGAAACAAAAACAAAAACAAAAACAAAAACAAAACAGCCCATGACAGTGTTAAAACTAGAAAAAGTTTTGAACCTTCTTGTTTTCATAGTTATGTCTATTATCTGTTTTCTGTCCTTTCTTGCCACTTAATATTTACTCTTATATGGAGTAGTGATGAAACATCGTTGTAATTTAGGATTGTCCTTGCTTATCTGGACTACAGCAATATAATAAAATATTATGGAAAACATACATGACATAAACAACAAACCACAAAGCTTTATTTCTCACAACTAGAGGGGGTGAAGAGTCCTTGAATTTTGGAGGGAGGAAAGAGCAGGAAATGATGTAATTTTATCATATCAAAAATTTAAAAAGCAGTTTTAAAAAAGTTCTACTACTGTTGGCATTTAGTCTAGGCTCAGCCCCACAGTAACCTGGCCACACCCAGATGTGCCTGACTCACTATAAAAGGGACTGCTTGTTCCCTCCTCACTCTCCTGATCTCTTGCTCTTGCTCTCTTGCTCTGGCTTCTTGCTCCTGCCCCACCTTCTCATTCCCCTCTACCCTCTCTCTCCACATGTTCATGACCTGCCTCTACTACTCTACTTTCTCTCTCTCTCTCTCTCTCTCTCTCTCTCTCTCTCTCTCTCTC
>JADRCD010217060.1:31143-60876 GCA_019843815.1 Montemys delectorum
TTATCTCTCTCTCTCTCTCTCTCTCTCTCTCTATATATATATATATATATACACGTATATACGTGTATATATATATATACACACACATATATATATCTATATATATGTATATATCTATATCTATATCTATCTATCTATCTATCTATCTATCTATCTATCTATCTATACATATATATATATTTCTCCAAATGCTGTGAATTCTCTGCAAGTTGTTACACATTTTACTAAACTCAATAACATTTTCTCTTGTTTATTTCTGGTATTTTTTTTTTATGTTTAGCATGATGGATATCAAGTTATGCTTTGCAGGTGAATGAGTATATGTTGCTAAGAGAATAATTGGTATTAAGCATTAAATTTTGTTAAAATTTTTAGGAAAATATTTTCTTTTTCTACCTCCTTTAAGTGTATTAACTATTTTTTTGTGTGTATTAACTATTTATCTACAGTTACCTTTTATAAGAAATTATAAGTGCAAGAGTACATTCTTATTTTACTGAAAATTAAAATTCTCAAGTATACAGAAAGCTATCCTAAAGTTTACTTGCATATTTATTAAATTGCCTGAAATTATATAAATACGTAAGCCTCTGGCAAAAACCACCTCACTAGTTCTAACTGTACTAAATAGTACACCCTAGCTTACATTTAAGTTGATATCCCATCATTGAAAACTTCCTTCTGTAGATAATAACTATGGTGAGTCTCTAAATTTGTGAAAATTATAATGTTGCCTACAATATTATTTTCAATTCAATTTCAGATTTTCTAATACTTCTCCGAAGAGTTTTATGGAGTACGTTGGTAATGAGTTGCAGACAATCTTTTTCTTGAGCTCTGACAGAATGTTGCCTGTGACAATAAAAATGATCATGTGCCCCAACCTGCAGGGCTTAAACAATGGGGTTCTCAAGAGAAGGGAAGAACAATGACAAATTTAGGATATGGAGATGCAAAGGAAAGAGACAAGACAAAAATTTCTGATTAAGTCTCAATTTACTCCAGGTAAACAAAGGGCTTTTAAAACTAGAAACCACAAAGGTATTTATTTGCCCAGGTGCATGGGCCAAACCAGTATTATTGCTTGGGTTACACATTAGCATAAATGGAATGTCCACATCATAAAATGTTTAGGAGGGAGTGTCCTCATTGTGAAAAGTCTGGAAAGGAATGTCCTCATTGAAAGGTGTCCGGAAAGCCCACTATTGTAAAATGTAGAGTCAATTATGGGAACAGAAGCAAAATAGTGGATGAGACAAAAGAGTGATAGTTAATAGATGATGGGTCAGGGACAAGATGGAGACTGAGATGCCAATTACTGAGTTCCAATCAATGGATCAATCAATCAATAAATCAGGCAGATAGTTGATCAACCCACCAATCATATTTCATACTTCTAGCCCATTCGTGACTGTTTCCGCGTTTCCATTGTTTGCTATTTACAGTGCACCATTTTGTATTTCTTCCTTTCATTTCAGAGATATCAGCCTATGATGATCTGAATCGATGGACAGCAAACAAACTTGATGCTGTTGTTGTGGGAATAGAGTAAGAAAAAGACAATACTTCTTACCACAGTCCAGGCACTCACAACATAACTTGGTCTATTCAGAGCTGCCACCCAACCAACAAATACACATATCTTATGGGGGTTTGTTTATATTATTCTTTCTTATAATTTTAATGTCAATGCATCCTCAGAGTCATTTAGATAACAGTGTGAGGCCAGAAAAATATGCATATTTTTATTAGAGTTACGACATTTCTTTGAATATTAACTCTAAGATTCTTAAGCATCATGTGTTATCTGCAAGTAAAATTAAAATTCTCACTTATATACAAAAAGGTATATTTATTATATGCTTGAGATATTAGATCTTATTTGACTTGTTGCTAAACCCTGTGTGGAGTTAGAATTGTTCTTGCTTGTAATTCTATTAGGTAAAAATATTTCAATAACATGAACATTTCAAGACATTATCCAAATGAAGTCTTAATATTATCAACAAACTTTTGCCAACATTTACAATAATATATAAAATATATGAGCAAATAATTATTACCTTCGGTTTTCATATCTGTCTACTATACTATTGAAATTCTCATTAATAAGAATGAAAAAATTGCTGTGTATCTTATCTATTCCATAATGTAGAAATAGACTTATAACCAATGTCAGAAACCCTTAAGTAGACTCTATCCCTCATTTTAAGAGACACATTACCAGTGAGCTCTAGTTAACTGGTGAGATTTATGATTCAAAGTAGGCCCAACATATCAGTGTATCTGTTGGTGAGAGTAAGATATTTCCTTGCATAACTTTAACAAGGGTTTTGTTGTGGTTTTGCTTGGTCTACCTTTAAAGCTACAGGCTTGCTCCTAAGTATCCATTCCCAGCTGCCCTTGAAGACTGTGTTTATGTGATCAAGTTCTTTCTCCAGAAAAATATTCTTGCAAAATACAGAGTGGATCCCACACGCATCTGCATTATGGGAGACAGTTCTGGGGGTGCCTTGGCAGCAACAGTGACTCAACTGGTATGTTGTATGTGTTATATATGTTTAAATTCTAATGCAAAAGAAACTGTATCTGAACTACTTTTATACCGTGATATCTGAAATTTAAATTAAACAAGTATGATTATCCATTTTCCATGATACTACTTTAGATGTGGCTTTATTGTCTAATGGTAAGGACAGCTTTTAAAATTCTACATTTTTAGAGGTTTGGGCAAAGTTCAGGACATTGAATCCAGAGCTGTGTGTCTGCCAGGCAACTACTCTACCAAGGACTATGCAACTTTCTCTTTTAAACTTATTTTTTTCAAAACAAGGTTTTGATTAGATTCTATAAATCGGTTTGTAGTTTGTACAGACCTTCACCTTGTGAGCCTCCCACCCCAGCAACTCAAGAATCAAGTATTAGAAAGCTGTAGTGATAACCATGACTTACCCTGACAATGTTAAGTAAAAGTTCACCAATTTCTTCGAATTGCTCTATTCACTTTAATAGGAGAGTTTTGTTGTTGTTGTTATTGTTGATACTTACTGAATTTTAGTAGAACATCTATAAGAATTTTACAATATTTTTGTATAATTATAGATGAAGAATGTGTTAGTAAATTTCTCCTCTGAAACCAAACAATCAATAAGAATCAAATACAGGGAATAACTTATGCTGGCTCCTGGAACATTGAGTACATCATAGCAGCAAAGGCATGACAGTGGTAGTTGATCGTAGCTGTAGCAGTAGGAGTATAATGCTGCTTGCTCCTGTCTTGAAAATCAAGAAGACTGGGGACATGATTTCTGGAAGCCGCCTTTGTTTCTAATTATTCCTCCTTTCATCTTCTGAAGCCTCAACTGATATAGAGGTTCCTCCATATTCTATATGCACATTTATCCCTTATTTTTCCCTGAGATACCATCATAGACACTCCCACAGATATGCTTCAATCTCCATCTCCTACATGATTCCAAATGTAGGCCACTTGATATTGACGAGTAACCATGACAATGTGGTAAACATCTGGATTGTCATAGATAACATAAGCCAAGATGCCATGCTTAAAGGAATTCCTACTGTAATAAAGTTAAGTCACCACATATTAAAAATTTTAATCATTATAGCTAAATCATCACTATCAAATAGGTACCATATTGAAAGGCAATCTCAATCCAATAGGTAATTCAAAAATTCCACATTTTTTTAAAACAAAAATACAGTATTATGAACCATTTTTATTATATAGATTGGCTTCTTCTTATAAAACAGATGTAGTCTCAAAGTTTGTATTTATTTAAATTTACTGAATATTTTAATTTTTCTTTACTTTAATCTTACATTCCAATCAGTAATATGTCTCCTTCTTCAAGACTAATTAATTTAGCTTAAGAAAGCTATCCCTTTATCAAACTACTAAAAAATCCCAATGAAATACCATCTTCTATAACCTAAAAACACTCAAAAAATGTTCTTGAATCATTTTAATGTGTTGTTTGGTAGAGTCATAAGACTCTGAAGTAGGTCATGGCCCTCTAAAACAAAAACACAAGTAGAGCTCTTCCACGCCCAGAATCAGAGGTGAGGAGGATACAACATCTGTTCCAACACAGGAGTAACTTGGACAAGGGGGACTAGGCACACAGGAACTCTGCCAGCCCAATGACTTACGTTCTTTCTGGACTACTGCCCTGGCAGACCTTGGGCCAAAGCTCCACAGCCAGTCCCACAACACCCAGAGGAGCTCCACTCCCAGATGCTCTAACAAGCCCAGGGTCACATGATCCCAGAATCACAGGATCACAGAAACAGCTTAACTCTGAGGAGTTCTAACACAACCAAGATCACAGGAAGGACAAGCTTCAGTCAGATTTAGCAAGGGCAGGTAGTACTAGAAATAACCAGATGGTGCAGAACAAACATAAGAACATAAACAACACACACAAAGGTTACTTGGCATCATCAGAACCCAATACTCCCACCATAGCAAGTCCTGGACACTATCACACTGGAAAATCAAGATTCAAATATAAAATCACTTCTTATGATGATGATAAAGGACATTAAGAAAGACATAAATAGCACTCTCAAAGAAATACAGAATACAGGTTAACAGCTAGAAGCCCTTCAAGAGGAAACACAAAAATCCCTTAAAGAACTACTGGAAAACACAATCAAACAGGTGAAGGAAATGAACAAAGCCATCCAGAATTTAAATA
The DNA here is from genome assembly GCA_019843815.1 of Montemys delectorum. NCBI lineage: Eukaryota > Metazoa > Chordata > Mammalia > Rodentia > Muridae > Montemys > Montemys delectorum. The sequence goes on from JADRCD010217060.1 coordinate 35,865, forward strand.
TGGAAATAGAAACAATAAAGAAATAAGAAAGAGAGACAACCCTGAAGATAGAAAACCTAGGAAAGAAATCAGTCATAGATGCAAGCATCACCAACAGAATACAAGAGATAGAAGAGAGAATCTCAGGGACAGAAGACACCATAGAAAACATTGAAACAACAGTCAAAGAAAATGCAAAAAAGGAAACCCAAAAATCCAGGAAATCCAGGATGCAATGAGAAGATCAAATCGAAGGATAATAGGAATAGAAGAGAGTGAAGACTCCCAAGGCCAGTAAATATCTTCAACAAAATTATAGAAGAAAACTTCCCTAACCTAAAGAAACAGATGCCCATGAACATGCAAGAAGCCTACAGAACTCCAAATAGACTGGACCAGAAAAGAAATTACTCCTGTCACATAATAATAAAAACACCAAATGCACTAAACAAAGAAAAAATTTAAAAGCAGTAAGGGAAAAAGGTCAAGTAACATATAAAGGCAGGCCTATCAGAATTGCACCAGACTTCTCACCAGAGACTATGAAAGCTAGAAGTTCCTGGGCAGATGTCATACAGACCCTTAGAGAACACAAATGCCACCCCAGGCTACTCTACCAAGCAAAACTCTCAATTACCATAGAAAGAGAAAACAAGATATTCCATGACAAAACAAAATTTACACAATATCTTTCCACAAATCCAGCCCTATAAAGGATAGTAGATGGAAAACATCAACATAAGGAACAAAACTACACCCCAGAAGAAGCAAGAAAGTAATCTTTCCACAAATTCACACAAACCTAATTCCACCTCCTACAACAAAAACAACAGGAATTAACAATTACTTTTTCTTAATATCTTAATATAAAAATTAATATTACTAACATATCCTAAGTTATTGAAATCCAAAAATATGAGGAATTAGAAATTTATTGACTGTCACTCAATAATCTCTCTAATCTAGTAACTAGAGAAATAGGTCCAATATTGTATAATCCATATACACTTTAAGCTTGTTTTTTCATGACAGTGTCATGCTGTGTATAATATAATGGTCTTGAAATCTTGCTTCTCCTATCTCAGCCTCTCTATTAGTAGTATTGTTTATTTCATGTTTTTACACTATACTATGCTTTTCAGAACAGCCTACATATTTCAAAAATATTCATACAATCAAAAGAAATGTAGACAATTAACATGAGAAGTGGCTTGTAAAAGAACAACAAAGAGTGATGCTGAATGCTTTGTCTGACATTTGTAACTCTTGTATCAAGTTTGAAGAAGAGGACTTTATAAGTTACTCTTTCTCTGAGATGAATGCTTTTCCAAATTATCACAGCCAATGAACCAGATTCTTACCCTCACCTAATTAATGTCTGTGCCACCCTCCAAGCAGAACCATTGTTCATTGAAACATTTGGTGAATGACTTTATGGATAGATCATCTTAAAACACACACCATTTCTTAAATGAATGTAACATGTGGGCTGAGAATAAAGTCACTCACTCAAATCAAATAGCTTTGACTATAGCAGGAAGTCTGTATCCAAAAATCGTGCCTACAATTCATTCCTTGGCACAGCAGAACTGTCAACTCTCAGTTTAGCTTCAATGGAGGTAAAATCCTTTGGTGATTTGAGGGTCACTGAAGTACAGCCTTATTACAATGAAATCCACTGTCTAAAAAATTGTTCTTATTTTGGGCTTGTAAGAGCTAAGATTTTTATTTGTATTTCTACTAAATACAAAACAAACACACAAATGAAAAGACTTTATATATTCGTGTTTATTTAAGAAAATACTGGTAGTGATGTATTATTTTTAAATATAGTTAATATGTTTGGAGTTATTTAAAATTTATATTGAGAAAAATGTATGTATTTTCAGTATTGCTGTAGACAAGCATCTACATAAGACTGTTAAATTGATTTTTGCTTTATATCAAACAACTTTTATAATAATAAAAAAGACAATTTAGACAAAAAACACAAGTAGATATACTAGAATACATAACACATATGTTTTGTGTTGTAAATAAACATAACAAAAGTATTTAACTCAATTCGCTAATTGCAAAGTTTCTTTTGAATTCAACACTTTTCATATTCAGTCTTACTATATAAAATTCATTGAATTTTTGATCAGTGGAAAATAATGATGTTATAGTGTGGAGGAACATTGTTTGACACTGTTCATAGATACTAGAAATATATATATTCCATTTCATAGTTATATTGACAATGATCTTATTTTACATATTGATGATATATCTTTCATTAATCATAAAATGTAATATTTTGCTGTATAAGTATAAAGTGCATATAAATTGTGCTCTAGGATATCTATTTGTTCTTTTGTCTTTCCTAAGTTGTTTCAAGAATATTTTCCTTTCCCATTCATGATTATTATTTGTTGACACTCATACTTAGCTTACTATGTGCTGGGACTTTAAGACACTCTTTAAATTCTCAATGAAAAATTACACATCTCATTTTCTTTCTTTCTTTTTTTTTGGTTTTTGATTTTGTTTTTGTTTTTGTTTTTGTTTTTGAGACAGGGTTTCTCTGTATAGCCCTGGCTGTCCTGGAACACACTGTAGACCAGGCTAGCCCCGAACTCAGAAATCCGCCTGCCTCTGTCTCCCAAGTGCTGGGATTAAAGGTGTGCACCACCACTGCCCAGCTATACATCTCATTTTCAAGTTCTCTGTCATCTTTTATAAGAAAATGTTTAACTCCTGAAAGTTATTGTGGCTTTTACTTGGCAACATGACTGAAACACATGCCTGGTACTCTGCTCATTCTCATGATCCACTATTTTATTAGACTCAATTGCACAGCGACATATAAAAGAGAAATTACTAATACTGAGGCAAATGAACCTGAAACGAAGCTTGAAGTCTCACTGGAAGCTGAACTTGAAATAAGACCTTGGTTGTTGCTTATACAATATTCATTAATGTACAATAACAATAAAATATAAAGACAGTTTGGGAAGCAGTAAAGCAAAGGTGACACTGGGTGCACAGAGTGGAGCAGAAGGACATAATGTCAGCAGGAGCAGTGTGTGCCTCAGCATCTCAGCATAACAGAGAGGAGTCCCTGTGGTAACTCTATGTAGTGGATTTTTGTTCCATAGATTAGTATTCTGACAATAACTATTTCATATACATTAGTAGGTATTTAATTTTTATCATAATCATGTACAACTATGTTTGTATATTTTAATATCTAGTCAAGAAACTCAACTCCTAAATTCAAAGAACAATTTGCAACAGTCACAATAGACCAATGATTAATTCCTCATCTTATGTTAAACACTGTGTGTGTGTGTGTGTGTGTATACAGTATATAATTATACAGAGAAACCCTGTCTTGAAAAAATATATAAATATATGTAATATATAAAATCAAATATAAGTACATAAGAATATAATTCTATAATATGTTACATGTAACTACATATTTTATATATTATATATTTATATAAATAATATATATTATATAAGCTTATATATAATATATAATTATACATCATATATTATATATTCTCACATATAATTATACATATTACATATCATTTTATATTATATTTTATATAATAAACTTATATAATTATATTGTCACATATAATTTATTATGTATATTATTTGTCTATTATATTAATATTTTATAATAATTAATAATTTGTTACTATTAACTTAATTTATTAATTGTTTATATATATTATTATTATTAGAGAGAATGTGTTTCTCTATGTAGTTCTGCCTGTCCTCGACTTTGTTCTGTAGTTCAGGCTTGTCTTGAGCTTAAAGCTTGCCTGTCTCTACCTCCTGAGTGCTGAGATTAAAGATGTGAGCCATCACCACCCATCTAAATACTTTGTATATTGTGCATAAACCTTTACACAGTTAAATGCAAGGCTCTCTTTTTGTATTCAAAAACTCTATGTGTTTTTCTTAGTTTTTTATTTCAGACACTTTCTGAGTCATCACAATATGTAACTATCTATCATATCTAATTTAACTAGCCCATTCATCACACTTTCATCTTTCTAAATGACTTGCTGTAACCTTGTGAACTTAGGGGTACACAGTGCAGCTCATTAATTACAGTGTCCCATTTTTAAAAAAAAACTTTTTATTAGATATTTTCTTTGTTTACATTTCAAATATTATCCCCTTTCCTGTTTTCCCCTCCAAAAACCCCCGATCCCATCCCTCCTCCCCCTGCCTCTGTGAGGGTGTTTCTCCACCCACCCACTCACTCACTTACTCACTCACTCATGCACTCACTCACTCACTCACTCACTCACTCACTCACTCACTCACTCACTTCTGCTTCCAGGCTGAGGCATTTCCCTACACAGGGGTATTGAGCTTTAACAGGACAAAGGGCGTCTGCACCCATTGTGGTACAAGAAGGCCATCCACTGCTATATATGTGGCTGGAGCCATGGTTGGCTCCATGTGTACTCATTGGTTGGTACTTAGTCCCTGGGAGCTCTGGAAGGTCTGGTTGGTTGAAATTGCTGTTCCTCCTATGGAGCTGCAAACCCCTTCAGTTCCTTCAGTCCTTTCTCTAAATCTTCTGTTAAAGATCCCATGCTCAGTACAAAGGTTGGCTGCAAGCATCCACCTCTGTATTTGTCAGGCTCTGGCAGAGCCTCTCAGGAGACAGCTGTATCAGGCTCCTGTCAGAAAGCACTTGTTGGCATCCACAATAGTGTCTGGGTTTGGTAATTGTATATGAGAAGGGTCCCTAAGTGGGGCAGTCTCTGGATGGCCTTTCCTTCAGTCTCTACTCCATAGTTTGTCTCTATAACTACTTCCATGGGTATTTTATTCCCCCTGTTAAGAAGGACTGAAGTATCCACACTTTGGTTTTCCTTCTTCTTGAGCTTCATGTGGACTGTGAATTGTTCCTTGGGTATTTTGAGCTTTTGGGCTAATACCCACTTATCAGTGAGTGTACACCACGTGTGTTCTTTTGCAATTGGGTTACCTCACTCCAGATGATATTTTCTAGTTCCATCCGTTTCCCTAAGAATTTCATGAAGTAATTTTGTCTTTAATAGGTATGTAGTATTCCACTGTGTATATGTACCACATTTTCTGTATACATTTTCCTCTTTGAATGACATCTGGGTTCTTTGCAGCTTCTGGCTATTATAAATAAGGCTACTATGAACATAGTGGAGCATGTGTCCTTGATTTATGTTGGAGCATCTTTTGGGTATATGCCCAGGAGTGGTATAGCCAGGTCCTCTGATAATACTGTCTAATTTTCTGAGGAACCGTCAGACTGATTTCGAGTGGTTGTAACAGTTTGCAATCCCGCCAACAATGAAGGAGTGTTCCTCTTTTTCCACATCCTCATCAGCATTTGCTGTCACCTGAGTTTTTGACCTTAGCCATTCTGACTGGTATGAGGTGGAATCTCAGAGATGTTTGGATTTGTGTTCCCCTGATGACTAAGGATGTTGAACATTTCTTTAGGTGATTCTCAGCCATCTGAATTTCCTCAGTTGAAAATTCTTTCTTTAGCTATGTACTCCACTTTTGTCATAGGGTTATTTGATTTTCTGGGGATTCCAGGTCCATACCTAAACATAGTAAAAGCAATATACAGCAAACTAGTAGCCAACATCAAACTAAATGCAGAGAAAACTGAAGCAATTCCACTAAAATCAGAGTCTAGGCATGGCTGCCCACTCTCTTCCTACCTGTTCTATAGAGTACTCAAAGTCCTAGCCAGAGCAATTAGACAACAAAAGGCAGTCAAAGGATACAAATTGGAAAGGAAGAAGATAAAAATTAAATACCTACTAATGTATATGAAATAGTTATTGTCAGAATACTAATCTATGGAACAAAAATCCACTACATAGAGTTACCAAAGGGACTCCTCTCTGTTATGCTGAGATGCTGAGGCACACACTGCTCCTGCTGACATTATGTCCTTCTGCTCCACTCTGTGCACCCAGTGTCACCGTTGCTTTACTGCTTCCCAAACTGTCTTTACATTTTATTGTAGTGGCTCCTGATATTCTGTTAAGATGCCTGTAAGAAAAGTCTAGAATCAAACCAAGCAATTTAACTTACCGTATTTATTGTTGACTTCTTTATAAGATCATAGTTTTTCTAGTTGAGGAGACAGGAGTCGCCCTTACAGGTGTACTGTTTTTCTGTGCAAGATTGTGGTACCAGAGTAATAGGACAGACGCTCTAAAAGATTATACAGAGAGTAAAGACATCTGCTGACCTTGTTGTGTGAGGCATTTCCCACAAAGTCCATGTTGGTGTTACAAAAGGTTGTCACATGTGAAAAGATTGTGAGAAGCAGAGATGTAGCTGCCGAGTCTCCTTTCTGTGCTTCGAGGGCTAGATGTTTCAGACCAGGTTAGACCCTATGACCCATCTGACTTGCTAAGGTTAAGACATCCATTGATGTTCTTCATCAGGTGTTCAATGTCCTGGATAAATATTGACACTGACAATTCTTCAGCAAATTACCTTCTTCATTGAAAATGGACCACGAATTTGTCACCAGTATCTCTACAGGGGATTTGGCATTGGATATTCTGAAAGTGCTTTAGTGCACTGAAAGCTACTCTTTTGGAGCTTATAATAAATATATAGATATTGAGGATATTTGTGATGTATTTATTAAAAATATTTTAATAATAAAGTGTTAAAAATGATTACTTAGTGGTAAAGACATGTATTCCCAAGATAAAATTTTCAACTACTACTGAGAAAAATTGTTCTCTGTTTTCTCAACTTTGTCACAGTCTTTGTTTAATGTCTGCATCTCAGGCTTCTCAAGTTTGCCTGAGTATACACATGTGTGTTTGTACAATCATGTGAATTTTTAAGTATGTGCACAAGAATGTAGAAGTCAGAAGTTGACACTAGGTGTCTCCATCTTGTTCTGCCTGAGGTTTGAAACTGGATCTCTCATAGAGCCTAGAGAACACTGAGTAACCTAGATTGGCTGCCTAGTTAATGTCAGGGATCCCCTTATGTCAACCTTAATTACACAGTGCTGGGGTAACAGGAATATTCTCCATGCCCAGTTGACTTTGCTTGACCCTCTGTACTCAGATCAGCAAATACTTTACTGACTAAGCTAACATCTCAGTCTCTGCTCTTATTAATTTCTCATTTTTCTTCTGTATTTAAGATTTAACTATGTTGTTTCTCAAGTATAATCATGTGTGCTAACACATTTGGGGACAGCACTTCTGCTACATATAAGGAGCTATCACATGGATTTTCTTCAATTTTTTATTATACTTGCCAATGGAATTTCTACTAGTCTGAGAGGCTGTAGTTTATTTATAAAATTTCCATTCCAAAGCTATTGTGAAGAATAAGGACCATGGGAAAAAACTCTTACGGAGTTTCTTTCCTTCTTGAACTTGTATGACTTCACTTCTATTATGTTGCAATTTGGATTTGGTCAGATGGTTAGCCTTGCGATGAGCTAATGAGATTTCATGGAATTCTGTCATTTTGTGTAATTCCTTTGCCTTTATGAGGTCATGGCCTTGAGAGCACTTTTGGAATTTCCCAATGATTGGCAGCAGATATGGTCACTGTTGCAGAACTGCTGTAGAAGCAGGTGCTATTGAAGTAATCCTGCCACAGGTGAAGTTTGGTTTTCATTGTTGCAGAGTGTATATGAAGAAAATAACGTAGCTGCAGACTCACAACTCCTCTTACTTCTGATAAAAAGCAGAGGCTTTATATCCTTTTCTGATCATCTACTTTTCATAAATTACTCTCTGTATTATCTATCACTCCATGCTACTTAGATAAATGTTAAATGCTTTCTAGAACATGCCAAGTTCCTTTACACTTTATGTGTAAGTATTGGCAATTGCATTTCATTACATTTGTAGATTTTGCTCATTATGTTACTCAGGTCAAAAATTCTTTTAGGCAAACTAGACATGGTAATAAATGGTTATTATTATAGCAACTGGCAGATTGAAACAAGGGGACACTGTTCCAGAACAACCCTGAGATATTCAACAAGATTTTACAAAACAAAACAAAACAAAACAAAACAAAAAAATCCCACAAAAAACAACAGCTGAATTTCTAAAAACAAATAAACATGAAAAAATCCAACATCATAAATAAAAATCGTGTCTTCCTCACTAAAATGCTACTGATCATCTTCCAATTTGGTTGTCCTATGTGAATACATGTGTGAACAACAGAGTGTATATTGTTTCTATATGGATGAAAGTGGAATGGTACTCTCATTTCACTAATATTGAATGTCATTAGAAAATTTACTAGAGTTTCAGATGAATTTATTTACCTCTGGCTACTAAAACAAAATTGCAAGTCCATCTCTTTGAAAGCTATTGATTCATTAGACTTCATTCTATTTCTAGCTACAGAGTGATTCAAACTTCAAAGATAAAATTAAAGCACAAGCCTTGATGTATCCTGGCCTACAGTTACTTGATACTTTGTTACCATCCCATCAAGAGTATCAACATGGTCCAATTTTGACCAGGGAGATGATAATTAAGTTGGTGTGCCTATATGTGACTGAAGACAAAGTTCTACCCCAGGCTGCACTGAGAAATGAGCATATGCCAACAAAGTCAAGACACCTGTTCAAGTTTGCTAACTGGAGTGACTTTCTTCCTGAGAAGTATAAAAAGAACCATGTTTACATTGAACCAGTTCTTGGAAAATTGAATGCTTCCTATCCAGCACTTGTGGACAGCAGGTTGTCCCCTTTGCTAGTCAATGACACCCAGTTACAGAGTTTGCCATTAACATACATTGTCACTTGTGAACATGATCTCTTAAGAGATGATAGTCTCATTTACATCTCACGGCTTAGAAAAGTTGGGGTGAAAGTTACTCATGAGCATTTAGAGAAAGGAGTACATGGAGCCCTATCATTCACCAGAGCTCCAGTATTTTTAAATTTAGGATTAGAAATAAGAGATAAGTATATTAATTGGTTAGAAGAAAATCTATAATCATGTAGCTGAGTAATCAAAAAAGAAATGTGACAGTTACATTTTGAACTATTGTATGATGAATGGGCACAAAATTGACTTGTGGATAAAGCTACCTTTCAAATTGAGTAAAGGCTACTGTATATGTTTGAGAAAGTTACTTCACTTACTTGATCTTAGAAATACTGTTAAAATGAGGATACTTGCTTCATTATCCATATTAATTACCATTTGTTGTGAAAAATGGACTTTGAGTAGTTAAAAATGTCAGAAGAGTAGAAAAACATGTGTTTGGTTACATGCCAACATTTTTAGATGTTTCATGACAGTGATAAGCCAAATTTGGAATGTATCACATGAAAAAATAACTTCTAATAAAAGTGGAAAGGAGTCATGAGGACTGGATGGGTTGGCACATTACTCTCCAGCAGCCCAGTGGCAGAGAGGCAGTCAGGTAGAGAGATTTCTGTGATTTCAAGACCAGGTTGGTTTATGTAGGTAGTCCTAGGACAGCCACTGCTGTTTAGTGACATACCGTTTTTATAAAAAAAATGAATAAAAAGAAGAGTAAAGTAAAGCAAACTTTAATGAGAAGAAATTGTGATAGGTACAATTGTAATGGAATTTGTATGGATTGAGCATTATAACACTCTATGGTTTTTTTCCAATCGTATGCTCTCTATCCTTTAGCACTCACTCCCCATAAAATTTATATTCTGCTTTTTATAAGAACACTTTTTATTTTGGAAGAAGTTGTTTCTAAACATTGAACAGTTCTGCCTTAAACTCTTATTTGGTCAAACTTGATGGAAATCTATGTGGATTGTATTTATTGTGGGACACATTTTAATGTATGTTGGTACCCAGCCAACTATAGAATGTAGGTAGAATTATTTATAATATTCTTTTGAAGTTTTAATGAAGTATTATACACACAGAGACTGTATATTCAGAGTTATGTGAGTCGACGATCTCCAGACATGCTGGCTTCCCTGTGATGATAGAACACATACTCTGTAAGTACCAATCAGCTCATAAATAGCTGCATTTCCACTTGGGAGCATTAAAATCAATGTTAATTTTCTGATGTCCTGGTGATTCTGTTGCTTGTGTATGATTGTTTGACATGTTTGGCACTTTTTTTTCTTAATGCTGAATAAACTTCATACAATGGAAATTAGGTGTGTCTTGTGAATTTACCTAGTAATGTAATCTTCATCTCCAAACACATTTTCATTAATGTTTTTCTGCAGGTAGAGATTTTTTTGTTCATCTTGAGTATGAATACTTCATTGGTGTCTTAGACTTCACCATATGAGCCTTTTACTTGACATCCAGACACTAAGCTATAGCAAGAGAGTTCAGGAAAGTGTGGCTAAAAGTTTTGTTTGCTGTTGTTTGTGAAGTGATAGCATCACAAGTAAAATTACTCTGCTTGTCTCATTTGTGAAATAGGAAGAGTATTGGTCATGATATCAAACCAGACTTGATAAAAACTGGCTGTCTTCATGTAGTAATCATCACAAATTAGGGCAGAATTAGAAGGACATGGAAGACATGGAAAGGGAATGCAGATTCCTCAGTTGACAGCTTTTTGCTCTAGAATATATTTGAGAAAGATACTTGGAGAAGACCAGAAGAGGGTGTTTAAACATAACCAATAGAGGAAAGATGGGGACCCAGAGTACCATAAACCACCAACACAGAGACTCACTTGCAGACTCCCCATTAGGGAGACAATAAGAGAAGTGTTAGAAGTAAATCTACTTTCTTTCTATATAGCTTTTTTTTTGTCATTCCTGGATGTTAAATTCTTTGTTTTTTACATGGAATGGGTTTGGCAATTCCTTAAGAAACCTCATGCACCCTTGTTACAGTATTGTAGTTTTTGTCAGAATTTGAGAAGGACTCTACTTTGGATTGGTATACCTAACTGAAAATTGCTGAGAAGGAATCAGAAATGGCTAGAGTAGTCTGGTACTCCAAGGGGACTACATTCACCCCAAATATTAGTACCATGTTCATATACTTCATCTCTACTACTGTCAAGGAAAATAGGATACTGGAGCTGTTGGCATGATGGATTTTGATCTTAAAGTTAAGTGACGATCTCTCCTGAAGACTATGAATGGGGTTTTATAGTCACTTTTCAGCAAGCAGCATTGCAAACTAGACACCAATGTACCAATTATCATCCAGGAAGGAAAGGTAGGATAGAGCAGATTCTTTGTCCAGTATGCATGGGAAAGGCCCAATGGGAGGGTCCACTCTATGTTTGATCACTAACCTTATGCTTAACTCTTGGGTCTTTGCACTGTGACATAGTTAAGCATAGTTATTACATGGTAGGCTCGCTAGTATAAATGAAGAGTTTCTAAGCTACCTCTCTGTTTCTTGAACATTCTATCAAGAAGGCAATACAAATGCAGATGGCTATGAGTGAGACAGAGGGGAAGTTCCATATGTAAAAAAGTTCACTTGGTGCTGGTATCACAGGGCAGGAGTGTCTTTAACTGTTTATCTGGAACTTACATGGCTACTATAGTCTTGTTCTCACTCTCCCTAAGAGGCTTTAATAGGAGAGGTATGAGTGTCCTGCCTTAAAATTTTACCAACAAAGTTCTCCCTTGCCCTGTACCTCAACTTACCATTTACTGCTTAAAGTATGTGATAACTGAGCTGTGAGAGAGAATATTCTGGTCTGATAGGAGCAGCATAAACACTAGCTCTATGGTAGAGTTGGGATTTAGAGGGCAAGAGTTTTCCTGACATATAAGAGGCCCTGGTTTCTATCATTAGCTCTGGAAAACAAATCTTAGCTAAGATATCTACAGATGTGAGAAGATCCTGGCATGGGTTGAGAGGTAGCTGGACTCTTTTCATGCTCTATAAAGATTATGATCCTGTTGCAGGCCTCTGTGTTTCTGCAATACGTAGCATTTTCTGACAAATATTATCAATGATTTCAGGAAAGCCTCTAGATACATGGAGGAACACATTAGGTATAGTAGAAACCACCCAATCTTACACAGTAGAATAAAAATGGGTCATGCAGTGGGTTTCTGAAGTCAATTTGTATGTTTCTTTTGTAGTTGTTGTTATTTTCTTCTCCCTGGTTCATACTTCTCATAACTAAGAGAGAAGTATAATATCTAGTTTCACTAGATGCTATAAACTGGATTCTAATTTTCTACTTCAGGCCTCCCTTAGCCTGACCTCGATCTTGTCTCTACTGAAATAGGGATCTTTGGAGGCTTAGGTTATATTGTTATCTTAATGGAAAAGAATGTTTTCATAAATATCTACCAATTGTACCAGTGACCCTTCTATCTTCAGAGTTCTCTAGTCTATAGCAACTTTTCCTCCCAATTAGATACCCTCTGCTATACCAGGTATGGCTTTCCACCTCTTTCTTTGGAATCTACAACCTCTATAATGATAAATCAGATGAATAATCTAGTGTTTTGAGGATAACAGCATCAGATATCTTGAATACAAACAGAGCTATGGGAAAACAGGACTAAGTTCCTCCAGAGTGGGGTATGAGGTTGAAATGGCATAAGAAAAAAACAACGGAGAAAACTGAAAGATGGAAGATGATTGAAACCAATGGCAGATGAGAAAAATCTCATTACTTGTTCTGGCCTTGCATCACACAGAATAGACTGTTCCAGCTGTCACTAACTGGCAGGTTGAAAATGTCCATCCACATAACCTAAGGAGACTGGGTAGGGACAGGGCAATCAGGATCCAATACTTCTCTTTCCTCTGCCTTTCTTCAAAATAGTACAGACTTTTTCCAAGATTCCTGCAAAGCTGCTACATAGCCGCCTTCTGACACACTGGGAAAAATTAAGCCCTTAGCCAAACACACACACACACACACACACACACACACACACACACACCACTCATACAAATGTGTACAAATCTCAGGAAATACTGAAGCCATGCATCCATGCATCATGACAAAATAACACACACACACACACACACACATGTTTATGTGTATGTATGCATGATATATGTGTGTGAAAATGAATATGTACTTGTCCTTGCATATGTACTATGGAGGCAGGCAGCCAATATCTTGAATTTTTCTCTGTCTTTTCTCACTTAGTTTTTAGAGAGAATCTCTCATTAAGTCTGGATTTTGCCATTTAGGCTTGACTGACTGTCCATGAAGCCATATCTCTGTCTTTTTCTCATCAGTGCTCTGGTTACAAATATGCTATTACTTCTGGAGTTTATGTGTTTACTAAGGATCTAAACATAGGCCCTCATGATTCTGCTCAAGCACTTTACCTACACCATGGATTTACCATATGGAACTTTTGATGGTTTTCTAACTAAGCTTGTAGAGTTTTGAACAAGCATCTATTTACTTCAGAAAGGACCATTACAATAGATCAATGAGATGACTCCTTCCCAGTCTAACTTGTTGATCCAATGAACTTAATGATGGTTACTTACTGAAGTATGGGCAAGAGAGATTGGAAGCAACACCAACTAAGAAATTTCTCCATCCCTACAAATTACTATTTATACATACCAGGGGAATGGAGGGACTTCAACCATGCACCAGAACCCTGATGTACTGTTAATATGTTAATAATTAACTCTGAACATTTCTGGCCCACTATAATGTATGGTAATGTACTCTGTCATGTTAGTTTCTCACAGGTGTTATCATAGCTGTTTGCTAACAGTGCCAATGAACATAGCCACACCCTGAGGAATCAGTTGCACAAGATTGGAGCAGCTGACTTACATAAAACAAAATGAGCATAGAGTAACAAGACAGAACTGGTATGGCACCCAACATCTGTCTATTTACACAACTCAAACCAAATGGAAATAAGAAATGGCAGAGGAACTCTGAATTTTTGCAAGTGAAGTATAAAGCCACCTAAATATGGTGTGCTTATAAATTCCAATCTCAGTTTCCATAATGTATGTTTTTTATACTTTCTGGTCCTATTTCATACCTCTAATCTGCACCTTATTATGATAAATATGCTGATTCTATTTTTCCCCTACTGGAATTCTGACAGAGGAGGGAATGAGACCAGTTATATACCAGATAGTAAGAATCAGATTACCAAGAGGATCTCTCAGTGACTTCATAGAAGGTACCTCAAAGGAACCTGTCTAATTTAATCAGCTAATATAAAACATGATAAAATCAGAAACAAACAAAAATCTTAGTGTACTTGTATATTGAAACAAAATCCAAAAAATATATTGGTGAATTTTTCAAGCAACAATGATAGCAAAAGGATTTGTCAGCATAATAGCACACTAACAAACAATATTCTGGGAGCAATACTCATGTCATTTAAATGGATCTGAATTATATCTGTTAATTACCAATACAATCATAATCATAACACCATCATTAAAAAACAAATTGAGAAAGATTCATGGGGTCATCTAGGAGGTACACCTTCATCTCCGTCCAGAAACAACTCTGATACAAGACTGACAAGATGATGTTGGAAAGATGTGCATGGTTAGATCTTTAATTTTTCTTGTAGGAGGCCCTGGGTATCAGCCCTGTGAGTAAAGACAGTTCCCTGAGTCAGTAGCCTAAAGCTATTTACTAGGCTCACTCAGCTCCTTCAGAGGTAAAAGTGATGTGGAGTTTAAATCCTTCCAAATATCTGACTCCATACAGGAGAACCAATATTTGTGAAACTATACTAAGAAACCCACAATTGACTATGACAGGTGCTGCTTGCATAATTTCTGCTACTCTGGTACTCCATAAACATTGCTTGTGGCTCACATGAATGTTATTTACAAAAAGAGAATTGTTAAATATTGTTTTCATCAGTGAGTGCCTGTGTTGTTGCTAAATCTCCTCATATCCCTGGTTAAGTAAATAGGGTGTTTGCAAAACTCCAGTAGAGGTGATCTGGAGGCAGGCCCACCAGCTGCACAGTGGAACTATCTGAAGAAGCTACTTTGACCTTTCTGGCAACTACTTACATAGATTTCTGGTATCCTGGATTAAGTTGTTGCCACAGGAAAGCCTGACTAGCATTCTTGCATAAGTAGATGCTTTTGGTTTGTTGAAATGTACTTTGGTTTTAGTCCAATGATGTTTCAAGGGTATTGTTACAGCTCAAGTGTTATACCAAACTAACAAGACAATATTTCGTATATGAATTAGGGAAGAATTGGACATATGTAAAAGGATGTACTACACAACAGTAGTCCATTTTAATATGGCTCACTTCTGTTCCCCACACCAATTATGTACGTATGTGTATATTTATGAATGTATATACATGTACACACTTATACCTTTATTTATTTTGATACTACAAATTGATTCTAGCACTTCATGGAAACCAGGGAATCTATGGCTGAGCTACAACAGCTGTCCTCATCATACTTACTAGAAATTTTCAAACATAACTTCAAACTATACTGGGCTGGAACATCCTGAGATGCAAATAGCTGGTTGAAGCTGGGCCAGCATTTTTGTGGTCTACCTTCTAAGAGTCAGGTTCTTCAATGCTTTGGCCCAGAACATACTGTGTCTCAGAGAATAACATGGAAGATTGTTTTATGGAGTCCTTCAACCTACACTGCAAGTGGGTATGTAAAGCTTGAATCTTACAGGCTCTCCTGAATTCAGAGAAGGGACTCCCTTGTGACTTGTCATGTAGTTGGTTGTGATAATAGGCTTTAGTCTCAAGGGAGTTGCACAAGTCTATAATCAGTGCACAGAGAACTCGTTTCAGATGTGGTTAGTGCCCCAAATATACAAAATATGAACAACCCAAAATTTGCAACGGATTAAATGTCTAGAATAGACTTTTTAATAGAAGAGGCACAATGGCTAAACTGACATAGAAAGAAATCTGTTGAAATCATCCATCAGGGGAAGTGCAAGTGAAAGCATTATTTTTCCCCTTATGCCAGAATTTAAAAATATTGAAAATACCAAAATCCTGGTGAGATTGTGATGAAAATGGATAGAAATTCCCAGCTGACAGGGATGCATGAGAGCATATCTGGAGGAAGTGGCAGACACCTGGACTAGAGGTGGCACCCAAGAATCAATGGGGGTGATCTTAACTCTGACTCACAGCATTGGTTATATTTAACATGAAGAGGCCACATATTTTAACCAGGTAGGACCTGCAGAGAAGTTATATAGACCTCAACCACCCATAAAATTTATGACCCTAAATTTATCTTATATAAAAGATATGGAGGGAGCAAGCACCACTTCCTGAAATATTAAAGATATTCTGTATCTTATATACAGAGCAGACAAGAGCTTAGCATGGATGTCCTCTGAGATGCTCCACCATCAGACAGATGCAGAGACCCACAGCAAAACATTGGATGGAGCTTGGGGACTCTTCTGAAGAGTTGGGAGAAAGATTGTGGCCCCTAAGGGGATATGAACTCCACAAGAAGACCAAATAACAGGAGTCAACTAACCTGGACCCTTGGTGCTCTCAGAGACTGAACCACCAACCAAAGAGCACACATGTGGTAGAGCTAGGCTCACATACATATGTAGCAGATATACAGCTTGGTCCTCATGTGTGTCCCAAACAACTGGAGCATGAATTCATTTAAAAGCTGTTGCCATTATGTGGGATATGTTCTTCTAGCTGGGCTGTCTTTTTTTTTTTTTTTAAGTTTTATTGCATTATGATTAGAGAAGTTACATGACTTCAATTTTTCTGAATTTGTTAATATTTAAAAACATATTTTAAGTAAATAGAATTAAATCCCATTCTTGTTTTCCTTTTGTACCCAAACTCCTCCCTTCAATACCTACAATATCTTTTTCTGGCATATTATTTAAAATTTATAAAATACTATAACAATAAAAATGAGTATTATAAATGTTTGATATAAAAGAACAATCAATTTAACAATTTTATGTAGATGCTTGTCTATGGCAAAACTGAAAATACGTGCGTTTTTCTCAATATAAATTTTAAATAGCTCCAAATGTATTAGTTGTATATTTCAAAATAATACATAACTACTAATTTTTTCATAAATGAACATAAATATATAAAGTGTTTTTGTTTGTTTGTTTGTTTTGTATTTATTAGAGCTTAAAATCTTGGCTCTTACGATACAAGAGTTACAAACGTCAAGCAAAGCATTCAGTCTTACTCTTTGTTGTTCTCTTAAAAGCCCCCTCTCAATTTAATTGTCTACGTTTCTTTTGGGTATATAAATACATTTAAAATATATCAGCTGTTCTGAAAACCATATTATAGTGTAAAAACATGAAATAAACAATACTACTAATAGAGAGGCTGAGATAGGAGAAGCAAGATCTCAAGACCATTATGTTGCACACAGCATGACACTGTCACAAACAAACAAGCTGAAAAGGTATATGGACGTACTTCTCCAATTACCAAATTAGAGAGATCATTGAGTGACAGTCAATGAGTTTATAATTCCTCATATTTTGGATTTCAATCAATTAGGATATGTTGGTAATATTAATTTTCATATTAAGATATTAAGTAATTGTTACTTCCTGTTGTTTCTGTTGTAAGACATGGAATTAGGTTTGTGTGGATTTGTTGAAAGATTACTTTCTTGCTTCTTCTGGGGTGTAGTTTTGCTCCTTATGTTGATGTTTTCCATCTATTATCCGTTGTAGGGCTGGATTTGTTGAAAGGTACTGTGTAAATTTTGTCATGGAATATTTTGTTTTCTCCATCCATGGTAATTGAGAGTTTTGCTGTGTAGAGTAGCCTGGGCTGGCATTTGTGTTCTCTAAGGGTCTGTATGACATCTGCCCAGGAACTTCTAGCTTTCATAGTCTCTGGTGAGAAGTCTGGTATAATTCTGATAGACCTGCCTTTATATGTAACTTGATGTTTTTCCCTTACTGCTTTTAAATGTTTTCTTTGTTTAGTGCATTTGGTATTTTTATTATTATGTAATGGGACAAATTTCTTTTCTGGTCCAGTCTATTTGGAGTTCTGTAGGCTTCTTGTATGTTCATGGGCACCTCTTTCTTTAGGTTAGGGAAGTTTTCTTCTATAATTTTGTTGAAGATATTTACTGGCCCATTACCTTGGGAATCTTCACTCTCTTCTATACCTATTATTCTTAGGTTTGGTCTTCTCATTGCCTCCTGGATTTCCTGGATGTTCTGGGTTAGGAGTCTTTTGCCTTTTGCATTTTCTTTGACTGGTGTGTCAATGTTTTCTATAGTGTCTTTTATCCCTGAGATTCTCTCTTCTATCTCTTGCATTCTGTTGGTGATGCTTGCATCTACAACTCATGTTTTCTTTCCTAGGTTTTCTATCTCTAGGGTTGTCTCTTTCTGATTTCTTTATTGTTTCCATTTCCATTTTTAGATTCTGGATGGTTTTGCTCATTTCCTTCACCTGTTTGATTCTGTTTTTCTGTAGTTCTTTAAGGGATTTTTGTGTTTCCTCTTAAAGGGCTTCTAGCTGTTTACCTGTGTTCTCCTGTATTTCTTTGAGTGTGCTATTTATGTCTTTCTTAAACTCTTGTTTCATCATAATGAAAAGTGATTTTATATTTGAATCTTGCTTTTCTGGTGTGATGGTGTGTCCAGGACTTGCTATGTTGGGAGTATTGGGTTCTGATGATGCCAAGTAACCTTGGTTTGTATTGTTTATTTTCTTATGTTTGCCCCCTGCCATCTGGTTATCTCTAGTGCTACCTGCCCTTGCTAACACTGACTGGAGCCTGTCCTTCCTGTGATCCTGGTTGTGTCAGAACTCCTCAGAGTCAGTCTGTGTCTGTGACTCTGAGATTCTGGGATCCTGTGACCCTGGGCTTGTTAGAGCACCTGTGAGTGGAGCTTCCTCTGGGTGTTTTGGGACTGACTGCAGTTTGCAATCAAGGTCTGCTCAGGGCACTGACAGGCCCAGACAGAGCAGAAGCAACCCCACTGTGCTGGCAGCATTCCTATAGGCCTGGTTTCTGCTGGTCCCAGTCACTCCTGGTAATGGGACAGATATTGTGTCCTCCTCTCCTCTGTTCCTGGGTATGTTAGAGTGCCTTGGAGTGGAGCTTCCTCTGGGTGTTGTGGGACTGGCTGTGGAGCTTTCACCAAAAGTATGCTCAGAGCACCAGCCCAGACAGACTGGAAGAAACCTGAGCCACTGGGCTGGCAGAGTTCCTGTGTGCCTGGTCCCACTGGTCCCAGTTACTCCTGGTGTTGGGACAGATGTTGTGTCCTCCTCACCTTTGATACTTGAGAGTGTTAGAGTACCTGGGAATGGAGCTTCCTCTGGGTGTTGTGGGACTGGCTGCAGAGCTTGCTTCCAAGGTCTGCTGGGGCACTGGCTGGCCCAGACCGATCGGAAGGAACCCAAGCCACTTGGCTGGGGGAGTTCCTGTTGGCCTGGGTCCTGCTGGTCCCAGTTACTCCTAGTATTAGGACAGATGTTATGTCCTCCTCACCTCTGGTCCTGGGCATGTTAGAGTGCCCCTAGCTGGGCTGTCTTATCTGGTCTCAGTGGGAAAGGATGCACCTAGCTCTGCAGAAATGTGCCAGGATGGAGGGGATACTTGGGGGTGGGGGAAGATTATACCATCTCAAAGGAAAAGGGAATGGGAAGAAGGGGGAAAGACTTTGGGAGGGAGCAACCAGAAGGGGAGAGGGCAATGAGAAGGATGTAAAGTGCATATTTTTTTAAAGCAAAAGAAAAAAAAGAAAGAAAAGAAATATAAACTGCATTCTCCTTTTGATGAGGTAGTGAATGAGTACTGTCAATTACAGAGAAAATGGTGTCAATAAACTGAAATAGTTAGAAATATGATTACCATAGAACATATTAAGAAGACTTCTGGGTGTAAAAGACCCAGGATAGCCAAAACTATTCTCAACAATAAAGGAACCTCTGGTGGAATCACAATCCCGGACCTTAAGCTGTACTACAGAGCAATTGTGATAAAAACTGCATGGTATTGGTACAGTGACAGGCAGGTTGATCAATGGAACAGAATTGAAGACCCAGAAATAAACCCATGCACCTATAGTCACTTGATCTTTGACAAAGGAGCTAAAACCATACAGTGGAAAAAAAGACAGCATTTTCAACAGATGGTGCTAGCTCAACTGGCGGTCAACATGTAGAAAAATGCAAATCGACCCATTCCATTCGCCTTGTACAAAGCTCAACTCCAAGTGGATCAGGGACCTCCACATCAAACCAGATACATTGAAACTAATAGAAAGTAAAGTGGGGAAGAACCTCGAGCAAATAGGCACAGGGGAAAATTTCCTGAAGAGAACCCCAATAGCTTCTGCTATAAGATCAAGAATTGACAAATGGGACCTCATAAAGTTGCAAAGCTTCTGTAAGGCAAAAGACACTGTCAATAGGACAAAATGGCAACCAACAAATTGGGAAAAGATCTTTACCAACCCTATATCTGATAGAGGGCTAATATCCAATGTATACAAAGAACTCATGAAGTCAGTCTCCAGAGAACCAAATAACCCTATTAAAAAATAGGGCATAGAGCTAAACAAAGAATTCTCTACTGATGAACACCAAATGGATGAGAAACACCTAAAGAAATGTTCAACATCCTTAGTCATCAGGGAAATGCAAATCAAAACAACTCTGAGATTCCACCTCACACCAGTCAGATTGGCTAGGATAAAAGACTCAGGTGACAGCAGATGCTGGAGAGGTTGCGGAGAAATAGGAATACTCCTTCATTGCTGTTGGGATTGCAAACTGGTACAAGCACTCTGGAAATCAGTCTGGCGGTTCCTCCAGAAATTGGACATAGTTCTACCAGAGGACCTAGCCATACCACTCCTGGGCATATACCCACAAGATGCTCCATCATGTAATAAGGACACATGCTCCACCATGTTCATAGCAGCCTTATTTATAATAGCCAGAAACTGGAAACAACCCAGATGTCCCTCAACAGAGGAATGGATACAGAAAGTGTGGTATGTCTACACAATAGAGTACTACTCAGCTATTAAAAACAATGAATTTATGAAATTCTTAGGGAAATGGATGCATCTGGAGAGTATCATCCTGAGTGAGGTAACCCAATCACAAAAGATCACACATGGTATGCATTCTCTGATAAGTGGTTATTAGCCCAAAAGTTTGGAATACAGAAAGAATAACCCACAAACCACAAGAAACTTAAGAAGAAGGAAGACTAAAAGGTGGACATTTCATTTCTTCTTAAAAAGGGGAATCAAACACCCACAGAAGGAGTGGCAGAGATTAACTATGGAGCAGAGACTGAAGGAAGGATAAGCATATAGCTATCTCCTAAGAGGCTCTGACAATACCTGACTAATACAGATGTAGAGGCTCACAACCATTCATTGAACTGAGTACACTGTCCCCAATGAAGGAGTTAGAGAAAGGTTCTATGGAGCTGAAGAGTTTGCAGTCCCTTAGGACGAACAACAATTACTAACTAGTACCCTCAGAGCTCCCAGGGACCCAACCACCAATCAAGGACTATACAGGGTGGGATTGAATGTACTGGCAGCAGGTGTATATTAGAGGATTGCAAATTCGATCATCAATTGGAGGAAAGGACCTCGGCCTTGTGAAGGTTTTGTGTCCCAGAGTAGGGGAATGCCAGGGCTAATAAGTGGGAGAGGGTGGGGTGGCAGGCATGGGGAGGGGTGAGGCAAAAGGGGTTTGTTCTTGTTGTTTTTGTTTGTTTGTTTGTTTGTTTTGGAGGGGAACCTGGGAAAGGGAAAATTTACATGTAAATAAAGAAAATATCTAATAATAAATTACATCTCAAAAAAAAAAGAAATGCTGTGAATAATTATTATGATGCAGAATCTCAACAAGTGGCTGTCTTTGGACAAATGGAGAAAGAAAAGTTGGTATATATATGCTAAAAATAAGTTATTTAACCATAAAAACTATAAAATCCTGTCATTCTCTAAGATATAGATGACATTGCCTTTAGTAAAAGACCTGGTATAGAAAACAAGACATTGTCATCTGCAAAAGCTCCTTTCATAAGGTTCAGAGACTAATGTCAATGCTGAATACATGGGCAAGCCCCTAAGTCCCATGCCCCAGAATTTCAAAAAAAAATAGGAGGGAAAGAATTTGGTCTCATAGAAGAAAATGGCATAGTGATTACCCAAGGCAGGAGTGTCAAGCACTATTGATCTAATGTTGGCCAGTGGATATAATATTTCCTTATTGTTTGGAAAATAATTTCACATTAAGTCTCATTAATAACTAAGTATTATGACATGATAATGTCTGAGAGCATATTTTACATTGTAATCAGCTTGAAATAAACATTAAATAATGTATACATATTTCAGAACACAGTCTTGTAAATCAGATGTATGTACATTTATTGTTAAATACTACAATAAAGCTGCCATCAAACAAATTTTAATGGGATCCTAGTGTTGTAAAGAGATGACAGAAAACGTGAAGCCTGCTTATGAGAGTCACTGTTCACAGGTCAGAGACAGTGTGACTCTTGACCTTAAATTAGAATTCCTAACCTCCTCAGGAACCACAATCACTAGTCATATCAGGTTCTTACCAATAAGTTTTAGGATTCCCAAGGATCATCCCTCATTATTATCAAGCTGTTTCTATGATGTTTAAGAATGTAATCACGTATGTGGACAGGTAGCTACAGATTTATCCTACTCCAGAATCAAATTGCATCAATAATACAAAATATAGTGAGTCAATTTAAAACATCCAAATTCAGTGTAAATCAATACAAACTGAAAAATAGCCATCCATTGGACTGAGTGCAGGGTCCCCAATGAAGGAGCTAGAGAAGAGACCCAAGGAGCTGAAGGGTTCGCTGCCCCTTAGGACTAACAACAATATGAACTAACTAGTACCCTCAGAGCTCCCAGGGACTAAACCACCAACCAAAGAGTACACATGGTGGGACTAATGGCTCCAGTAGCATATGTATAGCAGAGGACAGCCTAGTCAGCCATCAAGGGCAGGAGAGGCCCTTGGTCCTGTGAAGATTCTATGTCCCAGTGTAGGGGAATGCCAGGGCCAGGAAGCAGGAGAGGGTTGGTTGTTGAGCAGGGGGAGGGGGAGGGAACAGAGTTATTTTTATTTTGTTTCAGAGGGGAAACCCGGAAAGGAGATATCATATGACATGTAAATAAAGAAAATATTTAATAAAAAATAAATAAATAAAAAGAAAAATAATTTTAAATATTATGTATGAAATAAATGTCAATTTGAGTTGTGAACAATACTATAGGACTAGGGGCTTGGAAAATTCTGTACCTTTAAGCTAATTAACAATTTTCTGAAATATAAACATCTATGGCTCTCATATAAATTTAAAAATAACTTTCAAGATTGTGTTTTAGTAGGGAATGTTACAACTTTTTAAAATGGCAGGTATAATTGAACGTTTACAGAAAATAACTAGTGTTTTTACTTTGTTTTTTCTTTTGTGTGCAGAGCAGAGACACAAAATATTTCAAAGACATTAAACTTAAAAATTGAAAGCCTAGATAGATAGATTATTTTTGGACAAAATAAAGCTCTCTCTTTTTATGTGCTTTTATTTTATTTATTTATTTACATCCCAAACATTGTCCCCTATGTGTACCCCCTCACAGAGCTTCTACCTCCACCCACTCACTCCCCTTATCCTCTGAGGGGTGACCCCCCCCCTTGTGGTATAGCTGGGTCTTCAGGTGGAACTATTTCCAATTTTCTGAGAAACTGACAGATTGAATTCCAGAGAAGCTGTATAAGTTTGCAGTTTCATCAGCAATGAAGGGAATGTTCTCCTTTCTTCACATACTTTTAGCATCTTCAACAAATGGGTGCTAGTTTAACTAGATGTCTACATGTAGAAGAATGCAAATAGATCCATATTTATCTCCCGGCATAAAACTCAAGTCAAGTCAGAGATCTCAACCCAAAACTGAATACAATAAATCTGGTAGAAGAGAAAGTGGGGAATAGACTTGAATACATAGGTACAGGAAATAACTTCCTGAACAAAATTTCAACAGCTCAGGCACTAAAATAAACAATCAATAAATGGTGCTCCATGAAACCAAAAATCTTCTGTAAGGCAATGGGCACTGTCAGTAGACAAAACAGCAGTTTATGGAATGGGAAAAGGCCTTCCAAAAGCTATATTTGACAGGGGGCTGATATCCAAAATATATAAAAACTCAAGAAACTAGACACTAACAAACTAAATGATCCAATTAAAATGGTGTATAGATCCAAACATAATTTTTTCCATTTTTATTAGATATTTTCTTTATTTACATGTCATATAATATCTTCTTTCCCAGTTTCCTCTCCAAAAAAATTTAAAAAACAATAAAAAAACCTGTTCCCTCCCCCTCCCCCTGTTCACCAACCCACACTCTTCCTCTTCCTGGCCCTGGAATTCCCCTACACTGGGGCATAGAACCTTCACAGGGATAAGGACCTCTCCTGCCCATATGAATGACTAGGCCATCCTCTGCTATAATATGCTGCTGGAGCCATTAGTCCCACCTTGTGTACTCTGCTTGGTGGTTTAGCCCATGGAAGGAGTTGCAGAGACAAACTATGGAGCAGAAACTAAAGGAAGGACAACCCAGTGACTGCTGTAACTGAGAATCCTTCCCGCATTCAATCACCAAACCCAGACACAATTGTGGATGCCAGTAAGTGCTGGCTGACAGAAGCCTGAATAGCTCTCTCCTGAGAGGCTCTGCCAGTGCCCAACTAATACAGAAGTAGAGGCTCACAGCCATCCATTGGACTGAGCACAGGGTCCCAATGAAGGAGTTAGAGAAAGGTTCTATGGAGCTGAAGGGTTTGTAGCCCCTTAGGTCGAAAAACAATATGAACTAACTAGTACCCTCAGAGCTCCCAGGGACTAAACCACCAACCAAATAGATAATTTTTAACAGAGGAATCTCTAATAGCCATAAAACACTTTAAAAATTTCAATATCCTTATTCATTATAGAAATACAAATCAATTGACTCTCATATGTATGTATGTATGTATGTATGTATGTATGTATGTATGTATGTATGT
>JADRCD010217060.1:60886-72499 GCA_019843815.1 Montemys delectorum
TGTATGTATGTATGTATGTATGTATGTATGTATGTATGTATGTATGTCTTTACATTTCAAATGTTGTCTCCCTTCCCAGTTTCCCCTCTGCAAACTCCTCACCCCTTCCCTTCGCCTCTAAGATGGTGCTCCCTACCCACCACCCACTCCTACCTCACCTCTCTAGCTTCCCCCTTCACTGGTGTAACAATTCTCCACAGGACTAGCTGTCTCCCCTTCAGTTTTGAATGACTAAGATCAAAAATTGAAGTGAAAATTCATGATGATAAGGATTTGGAGCAATTGGAATACTTGTCTATTTTAGGTAGGAGTAATATGTACAATCCCGTTGGAAACTAATTTGGCAGCTTCTCAGATATTGCAAATAGTTTCACCTCAGGAACCAAATATACCCCTTCTTAGCATACATCCAAAAGATGATCCATCTTACCACAAGGACACATCTCAACTGTTGTACTGGCTAGTTTTGTGTGTCAACTTGACATAGGCTGGAGTTATCACAGAGAAGGGAGCTTCAGTTGAGGAAGTGCCTCCATGAGATCCAGCTCTGGGGCATTTTCTCAATTAGTGATCAAGGGGATAGGGCCCCTTGTGAGTGGTGCCATCCCTGGGCTTGGAAGTCTTGGGCTCTATAAGAGAGCAGGCTGAGCAAGACAGGAGAGTCAAGCCAGTAAGAAACATCTCTCCATGGCCTCTGCATCAACTCCTGCTTTCTGACCTGCTTGAGTTCCAGTCCTGACTTCCTTTGTGATAAACAGCAATGTGGAAGTAAGCCAAATAAAGCCTTTCCTCCCTAACCTGCTTCATGGTCATGATGTTTGTGCAGGAATAGAAACCCTGACTAAGACAAATTGGTACCAGGAGTGGGGTATTCCTGTGAGAATCTGACCATGTTTTGGGGAGGACTGTGGAAGGACTTTGGAACTTAGATCTAGAAGAGCCACTGGTTGTTAAGAACTCTGTGGGATGTTGTATAAGAGCTTGGAAGATAATGTTGAGAATAGTGCAGAAGACGGAGGCCTGGCTTGTGAAATTTCGGAGGGAAGATTAAAGACTGTATCAGGGCCATTGCTATTTTGATTGTGCATATTCTGTGGTTTTGGTTAGCTGGGGCTGAAGAATCAGCTGTGATTAACAAGATATCAGAACTACTAAAGTGAAAACTTTGCATTACTGGTACTGTTGATGATTAAGAAGATACCAGCATCACTGAGGTGACATCTTTTGGAAAGTGTTTTCTGAGTGCACAAAGAGGCTATGTTCCAGAGATAGCCAAGGTTGTAATTTGTGCTGCAGCAGGACTTGGTAATGTGTAAGAGTCACCCAAGTGGTACTGGTTTTGAAGGCATGAAGGGGTCATAGAGAACAGCTGAGGCTCAGCACAGTGAGAGGCCATTGGAGGCCATTGGTGAAGGTGCAGCCTCTGTTTGCAATTGATGTCCCAGGACTGAAGGGGTCATTCAACAGAGTTGAGGCTTGGCACCATGAAGAGAGCCTATGAGAGGCTATTGGTGAAGCCTAGTTACAGCCGAAGACTGTTTTATTGATACCAGTACCATGAATGACCACCAAGAACAACAGCAGCAGTGGAGTACAGGCATCTGGAGCCTAGAAGACAAGATGTGTGCTACAAAGGGCAGAGCTGGAGAAGTGACCAAAGCCCTTAGAGGAGCCTAGAAGATCGTGAGTTGATCCCAGACATTGGATGGTTGGAATTTGATTTTTTGCTTTTGATTGTGACTGTGACCTGATATTTTTCCTTCTTGAAGGAAGAAAGTATTTTAGTGGCGCCCACAGTTAAGAGATTTTGAATTTTAAAAGATATTAGACATTTTAAATGGATTGAACTTTTAATATGTAAAGACTATGGGACTTTAGATCTTAGAGATGAATAAGAAAATAAGGGTTGAGGCTTAATAGAGATGTGTTTGTGTGTCAAGTTGACAAGGGGTCAATTGTACTGGCTTGTTTTGTATGTCAACTTGACACAGGCTGGAGTTATCACAGAGAAGGGAGCTTCAGCTGGGGAAGTGCCTCCATGAGATCCAGCTGTGGAGCATTTTCTCAATTAGTGATCAAGGGGATAGGGCCCCTTGTGGGTGGTGCTGTCCCTGGGCTTGGAAGTCTTGGGTTCTAGAAGAGAGCAGGCTGAGCAAGACAGGAGAGGCAAGTCAGTAAGAAACATCTCTTCATGGCCTCTGCATGAACTCTTGCTTTCTGACCTGCTTGAATTCCAGTCCTGACTTCCTTTGTGATAAACAGCAATGTGGAAGTAAGCCAAATAAAGCCTTTCCTCCCCAACCTGTTTCATGGTCATGATGTTTGTGCAGGAATAGAAACCCTGACTAAGATAACTGTATTCACAGCAGATTTGTTTATAACAGCCAGAAACTAGAATCTAGATGTCTCTCACTTGAAGAATGGGAAAAGAAGATGTCATATCTACAAAATGAAGTAGTACTAATTTATTAAAAGTAAGGACATCATGAAAGTTTCATACAATGGATGGAAGTGGAAGGAATCATTTTGAGTGAGGCAACCTAGGCCTAGAAACACACATATGGTACATACTCACTTATAAGTAGTTATTACTCCTAAAGTACAGGATAGTTATGCTACAATCCATAGACCCAGAGAAGCTTGAAAACAAGGAAGAACTAAGGAACATTGCTTGAATCTCAGTGAAAAGAGCAAATAAAATAGACTTCTAGGGTGGATGGATGAAAACAACCGGGTGGGAGACAGTGTTGAGAGGGAAACAGGAAGGATTAAGTGTAGAAAGGATGGAGAGAGAGAACTGGGAATCAAAGGGAGACATCTCTGGGATAAACTAGAAACATATCACAAGGGAAACATCCAAGAATTATGAGGGTGACCCTTGCTAATATACTTACCCTTAGAGGATATGGAACTTGAAATGACCACCTCCTGTAACAAGGTAAGACTTCCAATGGAGGGATGGGGTCACCAAACCATTCACAAAATCTTCGATTCACAATTTGTTCTGCCTACATGGTGAAGCAGAAATTGATTGAATGGCCAACCAATGACTGGCCCAACTTGAAAGAGACCCATCCTATGAGAGAGAGCTAATCCCTAACACTATTAATGATATTCTTCTATATTTGGAGACAAGAACCTAGCATAACTGTCTTCTGGGAGGCTTGATGGAAACAGATGCAGAGACCTACAGCTAAACATTAGATGGAATTCAAGGAATCTTCCTGAAGAGGGAGAGGAAAGAATGAAGGAGCCAGAGGGGTTAAGGACACTGCAAGAAAACCTACAGAATTAACTAACCTGGACCCATAGGGGCTCACAGATACTGAACCACCAGCATAAGAGAATACATGGAACAGATCTAGGTCCCCTACATATATGTAACAGATGTGCATCTTGGTCTTCATGTGGGAAACTTAACAACTTGAGCAGAGGTGGTCTCTGACACTGTTGCTTGCATTTGGACCCTTTTGCCCTGACTGGACTCCCTTGTCTAGTCTCATTAGAAATAGATGCACCTAGTCACATTGCAACTTGATATGCTAATGTGGGTTGATATCCATGGGAGGCCACCCTTTCTCTAAACAGAACGGGATTGGGCATGAGGGAAATGAAGATGAGAGGAATGGACTTAGAGAAGAGGGTGGAGGAGAATCTGTGATTGGGATGTATAGTAAATAAAAAATTAATTAAAATGTTATATTCTAAATGTTTTAAACAGTGTGGAAACTACTCTTTCTAATTTACCCAGTAAATAAACTTTGTTTTACCTGTGTAATTTCTAGGACTTGCTATAAGTACTTCTTTGGCAGTTTCCTATGTTCTTCTCTATCGTGGATTATCAAGGAGAACCAAGAGACTTGATTGGACACAGATTCATTATTTTATAAGAATATATGTAATAGAATTTCAATGTTGTAATAATTTTATACTTTTATCTATATATTTTGTATGGATGTGTACGTCAATGCATGTGTGTATGTCCTTATGTATATGGTGTGTGGAGGTCAGAGAACAATCATTTTTTTTTTTTACTGCCACATTATGGTATTTGAGGGCTGGCCATAGGTCAACAAACCTCCAGGAAAACAAACATATCTATCCATGGAAGAAACATCTTACTAGGCCTTACCTTTTAATTTATTAAAACTTTATTATAAAGTACTTGTAAGTGAGAAAATATCACAAAGTTAAATTATTCCAAAGTCTGTATAAATCAATACATTTAGAATAGCCATTCTGATGCTATGGACCTTCACATTGCATTTTATGGTTCAATTTGTTATTATGCAGTTATCTAACATGCAAAACTAAAAAAAAAAGTCCATAACAGAGTTAAACTAGAAAAGCAATTAGCTTTGCATCTTCTTGTTTTCGTGGCTCGTGTCCATTATCTGTTTTTTGTCCTTCCTTGTCACTTAATATTTACTCTTACATGGAATAATAATAGAAAAACATCATTGTGGTTTGGGATTATCTTTGCTTATTTAGACTACAGTAGTATATCAAAACATTATTTAAAACATACATGACATGTACCACAAACCACAAAGTTTTATTTCTCACAACTAGAGAAGGTGAAAAGAGTCCATGAATTTTGGAGGGAGGAAAGAAGGGGAAATTATGTAATTTTATCATATCAAAAATGTTAAAAGCTATTTTTAAAAAGTTTCACTATGTATCAACAACTCAGCAACCATAAATTTAAACACAAGAAGCCTTAGGAGCACAGACACATAAAAACCACAGAAGACTGTCTTTCTGAGAACAAAGTCTATACCTACTTAGTAAATTGAGCTTCTTGTTATTGGGGCAGTGTTATAAATCGGCACTTCAGTAGACTGAAGAGGTAATCAATAAACTTCATCACTGGATAGTACAACAGATGGATTGAGCTACACATTACACATGAAAGAAATGTGTATTAGAGAAAAATTAAAGGGACTCATCCTGAGAAGAAATACCTAGCAATCCCAGAAAGCCATGTACATTCTTTCAGCTGGGTTATTCCCAGCAGTTAAGGCTAAATTAAATTATACAAAAATGGAGATACACTATATCTACTAATATATATATATATATATATATATATATATATATATATATATATATACATATGTTGTATATATACATATACACATGTACATATGTATGTATATATACATGTTATACATATACATGACATCTATACATAATAAAAGGAGAAACCTATACTATTGTATTCTCCTGGGAAACATGGATTTGTCAGAGAGAAAACTGAGAAAGTCTTATTTAACAGAACATGTATGAAACTGTCCCGGTTAGAAAAGTAAGGGAGGAGGAGGTTTCCAAGATGCCACAGGTGTCAACCAATTAACACAACATTGATAAATATTAAGAAAAAAAACAAAAATAAAATCTTTGTGTCCTGAACTGTTAGAATGTGTTTTATAGCTTCACCAGAATCACCTGCTTGCAAACATTATTTCTCTTTTCTCCCACAGCCTCTCTTACCATTTGTGTGATCAAATTCGCATTATCATGTGAAAGCATGTAACATTTCTTTGACCTTAGATGTGTTCTCTTTTGCTTTGTATCAAAGACTGCCCTTTATCTTAGAATATGAATTCCATTACTCCTGTTAGATTCCACTCATTCCATTAGGCATTAATTGACTAACTAAAGAGATTGTCCATTAACTTACAGAAAACATTCATTGAAGCCCTATATGTGGAAGGCACTAAGTCCTCAGGTGTTACAAGGATACAGTCCCTCTTTCGATAGCTTACTTGAAAAGATGGACATAAGTTCTTACGGGACACTTGCTGCTAGGTTGGATTATAGTACTGAGTATCAATTCTAGTAGTTTTCCTCTTTAAAGGGTAGATTATCTTAAGTTATGCTTAGGCAATTTGGGAAGAAAGATTGCAAGATATATAATAAAGTAAGCAAATTGCTTATTTAAGTAATGTGGGCCTTGAAATATACTATTATGACTTAGTGGATTTTATTGAGTAAAACTTCTCTTTAAAGAAATTAAATCCTATTTTTAAAAGTGGATTATTTCAAAATAAATGATCAACATAGAATTTAGAGAAGAGAGATTAAATACTGCATGATATCAGAAAGGTAGATGAGGCTTAAGGTAGGATAAGGTAGACAAAGAGGCTTAAATTGCTATCTAAAGACAAAGGGTCAGCTTCTAATAGAAGAAATAAAAAGTTAGCTTTAAAGAATTTTCTGAGTTTAGTATATAATACCACTAAAATTAATTTTATATATGTAATGTTTAGTTAGTAGTGACACGTGAGAAAGAAAATCCCCAATCTATTGCATCTCTGAAGTATCTTGACTCTGGCTCAAATGAGGAAGAATCATATACATACATGAAAAGTTCTGTGAAAATCCCCAGATACATGAAGTCTCTATAAAATATTTGAACTGGTTAATACTATAGAAGGAAAGTTCTTACAGGCTTCTGTTTAGAAGTTGGAGAACTAGAGATGTTCCAGAGATGAGATAGTTTAAAGTCCTAAAGCCCAAAGGACAGGGGCTCTTATGGAAGTCTCTAACTCTTACAGACCAAAACCCCGAAGCATGGAATCCAATGGTAGAAAAGACAGAGTTCTTATGAAATTTGCTAAATGAGGGATAAGTAAGCAAAGGTTATTTCTTCAAGCATTCTAGGAAAAGAGGGACATTATACTTCACAGGGGCAACAGCAATAGAGTATCATCAGGTACATTGTCTTTCAATTAGTCAATGGGTAGGAAAGGGGAGGGAAGGAGGAAAATACAGAAAGAAGTTTAAGGGAGTACCCTAGCAGGTTTTCAGAGATTGGGTGAGACTACTTAATGCAAATGGAATAAATAATTAATCACAGGAACTTAGAAATTATTAGGAATTTCACCAGGCTCAAAAACAACTGCAGAAGGAAGGTGAAAACTTCAGGATAAGGGGACTTAAAAACAAGAACACATTTTCAAATATGTGGATGACAAGCCCAGGACAAGAACAGAAGGTGGAAGCAGATTAACATTAATATTATTAGAATTATAACAAGGTTAGCTCAAGAAGAGAGGAGAAAGTGTGAAATGACACTTTCTTTTCATTTTTCTTCTCATAGTTTCAGTGCATCTGATGATATCCAATCACATCTGCAAGTCTCGCAACCAATACAAACATCATTCTTTTCCAAAAACATCCTTGCAGGCACACCCAGGAACAATATTTTGCTAACGCCAAGCAGCTAATCTAAGCCATGTTGACTCATGAACTTCAATTGTCATGTAATGCAACTTTCTAAAAGCCAGAATGTTTGCTAAAATACTTGTTCTGAACTTTCTGGTAATTCTGGTTCAGGTTTTAAGTTATAGCTTGTGGTGCATGATAGAACTTAAACAAGTCTCCACACACCTTTTCCTTGGTTCTAAAGCTTGGTCCACGACAGGCATAGTTTGTTAACATAGATAATAATGCTTAGTAATTAACATATATTTTAACTGGATATCAAGTAACTTACCATAAACCTATTAGAAAATTATTCAAGTACCAAAAACTTCTTCCAAAATTATCCAGTGCTTGCATTTGGGTCCTGATTTCCTAAAACCTATTTATGTATTAATATCACAGAATGAAGAAACACTGCAGGGAATTTAAATTGCATGTTAATAATAGGTACCTCACCCGATGAATTTCAACATCTTCTTCCTAGTATTTGCATTTGCAAAACAAGTTAGAAATGACACTGCACTGCTTGAATTATTAAGAATCAGCTTCACATCATGGGAGTAGTTTATTGATTTACCTGTGTGGGCTCCCACTCTGTACTCATTCTGTGGCATCTTCTTCAGTATTTATGGAAATATTTTAGGCTTTGCCCTGGGAAGAATCTAGGCTACTATGGGATTCAAAGCTCTCTCTTTGGGGCTTCTTTGTGTTAGCTTTTTATCTTATATTTATACACCCATACCTGACAACATTGAAGAAACCTGGAAAGTAATGGCCTTGGATGCAGTTGCTAAAACTTGTTCCCTTATGGTAAGAAGAATGTATTGTTTTCTATGATTAAGAATGAATGTTTTTTAATATTTTGATAGTAGTATTGATGTAATTTTGAAGGAAACATCACTTTTAAAGAATATTGTTAATATGATTTTCACTTGAGTTCTCTGAAAAAACTGGTTTCATAACAATGTTTTTATCTTGTATAAAGATATGAATTATTATTAACAGTACTTTCTTGGTAACAAATTGGGAGTTTTCTTATTTTCATAGCTTCTGTTGTCTGTCTCTAAATCTAAACTGTTGGAATTCTGGGGTTACCTTAGAACATGTAGCATGGATGTACTGCTATCATTGTTCTTGTATAGTTAGAAACTGATACTTCGATACTGTAATATATGTGCTTTCTTTGTATATGCATAGATCTCCTCTCATTATACACTGTCTTCTTACTGTATAGTTTATGAGAGGAAATATATATTTGTAAGAGTGCATACAGAAAGAGTGGCAGCTTAAATTTGAGCCTCAGGCTGCATTATTTATCCATGCTCTTTATGTGCAAAGTGGGCACCTTGCAGAAAGTCAGTACCCTTTGACACTCTAACAGTTGGAGGCTGGAAACTTAAGCTAGCAGAATTAACAGATGACCAGAAGTTACAGCAGTGCAAGGTTTAAAAGATGTACAGATCTATGACAACTAAAGCTAAAGTTCTGTACAAAGTTCTGAGGCTGTGTCTTTCTCTCACAGTTCTCTTTTTCTAATGTTCTGATTCCTTGATTGAAGAAAGAATACAGGAACCAGCCCATGTCAATTCTCTTCTGATTATTTCATAAGTATTTAATGAGAAATAGCCATACTTTAATTAATATCACATTTTCCATCAGAATATCTCACTCTAATATGTTGCTGATACTTTGTCAGCTTCACATTCCCAATCATCATGCATATATCATTAAAATAGACACTTTAAGTATTTGACATTATTAATTATTACCCTGCAATGATAATAGACAAAATGAAGATGTAATTAGAGTTTATCTTAACATATTTGGAAATCTTTGATAATTTTAGCACTGAGTTCTACAATTTAGATTGCAAAGACAATAAATACTCTTGCTTTTTATTGTATGAAAATAAAAATATAAAGTTCTTTATTATATAGCCTTGAAAAAATCAGTGAATTATTTTGTAATCATATGTTGTTTTGAAAGAGTTTTGTAAAATATCCAAATATAACCATGAGAAACTTCCTTGACTCTGCACTGTACCCATTAATGTAAAAGTGAGAGTACTAATTTAATATTTATGTGGATTGTTTTGTATAATAATGATCAGGCATATTAGAAGAACATGTGATAATCTCCACATAGGTAGTTTTCTTTATAGTCTTAAAATGCTTAAGTATCATTTTAAATCCAGAAAACATTGACATAAACTAAATAAGGCCATTTCCTAAAAATCAAGACCATATTCATTGAATGAAAATTATCTGAATATACTGATACCCTATGCAGTCATATTAACAGGTCATATGTTTTTATATTTAATTAGAAAATACTTATATGAACTTTTGTTACATTTCAAAATTATTGAATTAACTAGTGTGTGTGTGTGTGTGTGTGTGTGTGTGTGTGTGTGTGTGTGTATGTTGGAGAGAAGGTTCATGCCAAAGCACGTGTAGTGGTCAAAGGACATCATTTAAGGGTCAGTTCTTCTCTTCTAGAAGTTGGATCTTAGAAATGTTCATGGTTGGAGACAGG
The DNA here is from genome assembly GCA_019843815.1 of Montemys delectorum. Lineage (NCBI taxonomy): Eukaryota > Metazoa > Chordata > Mammalia > Rodentia > Muridae > Montemys > Montemys delectorum. The sequence goes on from JADRCD010217060.1 coordinate 70,631, forward strand.
TATCTCTACCTATTGATACATCTTACTTTCATCCCTAGAATGAATAATTAAAGAATACTTAAATAATTAAGCAATATGTATTAAATATTAGCATGAGCTGTACTCTTCTATATACACTAAAAATATTCATTTATTTATTCTACACTAGAACTCATTAATAACTTTATTACTGGCATTATTATTGCATGGATTTTTACATAATAATGTCAATGTACATTGATCAGCAGCTTTCTAGTTTTTATTACATTTTGCTATGTAAAGCAATTTTTAAATTCAAACATATTTTGATAATATTTTCCCTCCCCCAACTTCTTCTATATCTTCTCCTCCTCCCTATCTACAAAGTAATATTTTTCCAAGAAATAAGCTCAAAACTGAATACAACAAACTCCCTAAAAACCTAGAAAACAAAATGTAATAGCAACCAAAAGGTAAAACTGAAACAGAACAAAAAACCCACTAGAGTGTAACCAAATAAAAGCACTATATGGACAGAGTCCATTCTGTGTTGGTCAACAACTCCTCGGTGTGAGCCTTGTGCTGGAGTAGTTGATACATGCAGTGTTACTCTACGGGAGAAAACGTATTCCTTATGCCTGCAAGTTTAAGTGGTACTTCAGTCATTAACTTTTACCATAATTTGTAGGCTTTAATTTATTCATTCATTTAAAAATATATATCAATATAAATATAATAAGATTTAAAAAATCACATCAAAGTTAGATAAGACAAATCAACAGAGGAAAAAGAGTCAAAGAGAAGGAACAAGAATCAGAGATTCACTCAGTTGCACAGCCGTGAATCCCATAAAACTAAACTACAAGCTGTAATATTAGATCAGAGGATATGGTACAAGCATGCTGCTCCAGACTCTTTGGACAGTGCTCATGTGTGGGAATAAAGTTGATGGGTATGGCTGCAATTTTCTCAGTACATTTCCCTCATCAAAATATAGAGAACAGGCATATGTAGTACATGAAGTTATAAAGGCTATTGAAAGTACTGGAAGTTTAAAGATATATTTCTTGAGTAAATTGTCCAGTTTCTAGGTAGGCTGGTCAGATTTCTGCAGTAAAATCAAAGGACAACTTTAGGTAAATGGGTAGAGTTAAAAAAAATGAAAAACAAACAAGAAAACAAGTTCAAATTATGTATAATGTGGTCATATCATAATATTTAAAATTTAAGTAAATAATGTAATTTTAGAAGGAACATATGACAACATAGATAATTAGAGGAATTATAAGACACCGAACTTTTGAAAGATTTATAATTAAGCAATAAATACAAAAAGTCTTTAAAATGTAAGTAATGATCCTTTTCTAAATAACATTTAGAAAACATATTCTGATATTTTCAAAGGTATAAAGGTCATTGAAAAAGATGGTCATAATACTGTTTGGGTTTAATTTTTACAAATTCTTTATCTTTGACTTCTCTTTGTTGCTTTTTTCCTGTTTTCTTCTTCTAAATTTCACATATATTTGATATTAGAGATATAATGTTGATTTTTTTTTGTTCATTTTGTTTTTTTATAGGCTCTGTGCCTTGAAAACATAGGTGTTATGAGATATGAAGACTTTATCTCCATGATAATCAGTCTGGATTATACACAACCACATTCTGATGAACACATTGAAGTAACTGATACTGCCTTTGTGGACATTCCTGTGCGTTTGTACTTACCCAAGCGAAAGTCAGAAGCCCCAAGACGAGCTGTGATCTATTTTCATGGAGGAGGTTTTTGTTTTGGGAGTTTTAGTAAGTTTATTGTATAAGGCAATAGAATGACTAGTTGCATGTTTGTATACATAAGTATTGGCATATATATATATATATATATATATATATATATATATATATATATAT
>JADRCD010217060.1:72599-85531 GCA_019843815.1 Montemys delectorum
ATATATGGCCATAATAGAGATATAATGATAGATATCCAATACAATGATTGATACAGATATGTTTGAGGAGTACTCTGATAGAGACTTCCACTGCAGAGTGTACTTTACAGTGATCCACATTTGTTTACTTTTGTTTCTAAAATAGGAACTCATCTATCTTAGTCTTCCATAGAAAGTACTACTTAGTGGGTAATAACATTTTACTTATGATCTTTTACCTCTTGAGTAGTATGATGAAATGCATTTTTCTCAAGCCTGGCCTCTGTAGTATTAGGGTTCCTGCAGGCTGGGATAATAGTATTCTAGCAAGTGAATCCCAGTGGAAGCCTTTTTCTTGCATGACATTTTATTTATCTTTCATACACAATAAGCCAAAAAAATGACATGTATAAGTCAATTGCTACAACATTTTCTCCTTGGCCTCTGGATTTTTTTCAGCAGCTGTAATTTTGAAAGTATGCTCTTGATTCTAGAGGGAGTTTGTAATTTATTACTAAAGTGTAAAGCTTATTAGGAAGTTGTGTGACTTGACTCTAAGGGGAAAACACAAAATAAAACTTGATAAACAAGTCCAATTCATAAAGTTCAGATTCTGTGCTTGTCTCTTGTAATAATTTTAAAGAACATATAAAGCTGATAGATATAAAAATGAAAAAAATTAACCTTTGGAAAATAACAATATATGGAAAGCCATTGCAAGTAAATTATAAAAACAAGCAAGTTAATGAAACTGTAAAAATTATAAATAATATATAAAATTATCAACATCAGGTAATATCTGAATAGTCAAATGATTTCTCAATTTAAGAAAGACTATGAGATTTTTAATATGGTAGAGAACATTGAGTATGATCCCTTGCAGTTCAAAAATGACAATAGAATTCAGTATATTGAAAATGATGGTTTGGATCAGTCCCTGCCCCATGCTTGGCATAAACCTTAAAGAACAGTACTACTTTTGCATTCTGTTTTTTTCTTCCAGTTATTAAAAGTTTATAGAGTGTTTATAGATTGTAGAGTGTTTGTAGTGACTCAAGATAAATTGTAAGACAAGTACAGTGGCTGTGAGCAAAGAAGGAAGACAAATGGACTTCTATATGTGTTGGGAGAGAGTCAATAGCTTGTGTGCCAGATGTGCTAATGCCTATGTGTACATTAAAGCTTTACATTAACTTACTAAGGGTTCTTTAAAAAACTTAATTGCTATTTCTTAGAATTTGGGTTAATGTCCTAATTAATCATCGCAGCATCATATAATGGGACATATTCATAAAAGCAAAGTTTTTAAGAAATTAAGTTGTTATCTCACATAAACAATATTTATCTGTCTATCTATATATCATCTACTTACATATCTACAGCAAACACATACACACACACACACACACACACACACACACACACATGTATGTATGTAAAGAGAGAGATCTACTGCATTCCTTCTTCCTGAATTCATGACTTAACTGAAAGAATATGTCAAGAGTTCATATAGACCAACAGTTTTCAACCTTTTTAATGTTGCAACCCTTTAATACGTTTCCTTATGTTGTGGTGACCTACAACCATAAAATTATTTTTGTTGCTATTTTATAAATATAATTTTGTTACATAAATAAAGTACAATTTATTTACATAAATCCTAATGTAAATAATTTTGGAGATAGAGGTCTGCCAAAAGAATTGTGACCCACAGGTTGAGAACTGCTGATGTACTTGAATGGCAAAATGGTTATTTCTAATGAAGACAAAGAGTGTTAATGTTTATCAGTTGATGGCAGAGTCTTGGATTATAGATCTGGCTTTGGTAACTGTAAGAAGACCAGTTAACTTCCTCTATTCTCTAAAACTTCCAGAATGAAGGAGTAGAGGATAGTACAGTACACCAGTTCACAAAGGGATATAAGAAGGGATATTGCATGGTATATAGAAGATGACAAGTTAAAACTAAAATATGCCAAGTCTAATTTTCACCTTTAAAATACCAATATGCAGAGTCATATCTTCATCTCTTGATATAGATTCAAGAATGTTGCATTGGTTCAGTGCCCTCTGCATGGAAACAGGGGTAGGAAATAAAGGTTCCTGTCTCATAATCTGAAATCACATTTCTCATGTAGATATCAGTAATTATTTATGATACTTTTTTAGTTACACAGAATACTTTGACCTTTCTCTTTTCATTTCAGAGCAGAGGGCTTTTGATTTCCTGAATAGATGGACTGCCAACAAACTTGACGCTGTTGTTGTAGGAATAGAGTAAGAGTTATATTTCTTTGGCTAGTATGACTTTTGCCTTTACTGTTTATTTGTTCAATTTTCAAATAGTACATCTATGCCTGAAACTTGAATTTTAAAATTTACTATACATTATCTGTCACAACTGTTGCATAGACTATCCTTTAAAGGAGTTTAATATCCTAAATATTGTCCTTAAAAAAAACAAAGCAAAACAAAACAAAAACTTTTGAATTGGACCCTAAGTTGAATACTTTGTGAAATCTTATTGCTTAGGTCCTATAAGGTTCAGTTGCATTCCTTATTCCATGGTCAGACAGGAAGGAGGGAATTAATTATTGCACAATTGAAATATTTAATCATATTTATGCTTGAGATAAAATGTTTAGGTTTGAAATAATTATTATTTAGAATAGTCTCAACTTCTTAATGTTAAGACTTTTAATACAGTTCCTCATGTGGTGACCCCTTGCCATAAAAGTATTTTCATTGCTACTTCATAACTGTAATTTTGCTAGTATTATGAATAATAATGAAAATACCTGTATTTCTGAACATCTTTGGGGGCATGACTCACAGGTTTAAAATGGTTTAGAGTGGTTTAGAGTGTTGTAGGTAATAAAGTTTGAGGTCATTTGAAATGTTGAACACATACTCTCAAAAAGTGACTTTACACTCTTAAGGCATTTGGAGCATGTGTACTGGAGTATCTTAAGATAGTCCATTACTTTCTTGCTCATATTAGTATACTCTAAATTTCTGAATCTCTTGAAAGGACATTTTTCATCCACCTTCTCCTTAGTTCATAATTACAAAAACATAACTCAAAATTTCTAATCCAATATTATTAATCTTCAATGATGACATTTTTTAAACTTTGTGAATTTGGGTAAAACTGCATAACCATCTAAAGAAAGTAGTTTCTAACACATTTATTATGCTTATGAAACCCAGAAAAACTTTATATATATATTTTTAGATATTTTCTTTATTTACATGTAAATTTCTCCTTTCCTGGGTTTCCCTCCAAAAAACAAACAAACAAACAAACAAACAAAAAGAAAAAGAAAAACTTTATATATTAATGACTAGATTACGATGCTGGAACAGCCTATTATTTGGGGGAAATTCTAAATTGAAATCATATTTTAATTCAAGGATACAGAACCTGACATACATTTAGTCTAATCATTATGATTTGCATTCTTCTAAATTTGCTATGTTTGACATAATAGATATAAACAAACCTTGTGTATGTAGCAATATCTAAATCACTCTTTAGGATTTTTTAGGGGATTTCACATTATATTCTAGGATTCCTACCATGAACTTTCAACACTAAATATAAATATTTGTAAATTTTGACATTCTGAAGAACAAAAACAGAATATGATGTTTGTATAGCCAGTTACGTTAAGAACATATAGAAAGATACAGAATATCTCCAGTATAAAATGCACTTGAAATAAACATTTTCCTTACAAAACTAAGGGGTTTACAGCAATCCATTCTCTTCAGGCACGAGACCATCAACTATCTTAATTACATGTTTTAAATAATTTAATATTAACTTTTATTCTAATTAAACCTTAAGAGAAAACCCTGGATCAGTTTTTAAAAACTGAACAGGAGAGATTGGTGTCATAGTGTATGTGTTGGATGTTTGAGATGTTGTTGGTTGTTGGACACTTATGCTCTGCACGCTTTCCTGGTCTGTGTTAAAGCTACAGGCTAGCTCCTCAACATCATTTTCCCGCCCAATTTGAAGATGGTGTCACAGCAGTCAAGTTTTTTCTTCAGGATAAAATTCTTACAAAGTATGGAGTAGATCCTACCCGAATTGCGGTGTCAGGAGACAGTTCTGGAGGAACTCTGGCTGCAGCTGTGACACAGCAGGTACAGCATGGTTAGCTCTGTGGTGAGGAGTAGCTGTTGTATCTGTTTGTTCTGCTGGACCTGTTCCTCTGGTATCATTCCTTGAAAAGGAGCACTCATTCCCAAAGAATTACAATGGTCTTGAATGAAACATCAACTGAGCATAACAGGGCCAATTTGGGTGATACGTTTACTGTTATGTTTATCTACATGTCTACCTTCCTGTCAATATTACTTTTATTTCAATCTTCATTTTCTTCATAAAAGGTGTCTCTGGTGATAAATTTTTCAGGCACTAAAACATAAAAAAGAGTCTTGTTAATTAATCTCTAACAAAGAAAACAAAATAAAGATTCTGATAGCTATGGTTAACTTTATTTCATCTTGTTCTGGTGAAAATATTTATGAGATTTAAGAACCTTCTGATGGAGCATGCATAGATTTTTTAAAATACTAATCTTATACATTTAACTGTATCATTCATAAGCATGAAGAATTCAGTTTTTCCTTTCCAGTTTTTACCTTGCCATTCTTTATTTCGCCAGGTAAGGTTTCCACTATTATTTGAAGAAGTGTGGAAAGATCAGATACCTCTGCCTCATAATTTTAGAGAAAATGTTTTCAGTGTTATTTTCATGTGGTTTATTGTTGGATACTGGTTTCTTATAATTGTTTTATTTCCAAATGTACTCTTTCTTACCTATGTTTTTAAACTTTTGTTTCATAATCATAAAGGAATGGTGGATTTGTAGGGGAATGTTCTGAATCTTTTATAACAATTGTGATTTTTTTGGTCCTTCATTGTATTTGTACATAGAAATTTATTTATAAATTTGAATATGTTAAATCATTTTTGTACTGTTGGAATAAGGTGAAGCTGATCCTCTTATATTATTTTCTCAAGTATTGTTAACTTTGATTTGGTTGTTGAAGATGTTTAAGTCTGTGTTTACCTTGTAAACTGGCCTGTGTGTTCTTTGTTCTTTGTTCTTCTTCTGATTTTATCTACCTTTGATATCAGGGCCCTACTGGAGTTGTAGAATTGCCAAGGACCAGCCTCGGCTTGGAGAGAGCTTTTGAGAGTGTTTGAAAGTAGTGAAACAAATGACCTGACGTCAAGTCCAAGCTGGTGGCTTGTGTTTTGTTCAAGATAACTTTTCGAAATGCTCTCTCTCTATGTTCTGCATAGAGAAGATAGTTCTTCAGAAAGTTCTCTCTTGCTATTCTAAAAATTCTCTAGGAAGCTCATCCCTTGCAGATGAAAAAGCCCGGTCTTTTATTTACATATCTCATTCTTTACCTTAGGTTCCCTTTTTATTATTCCATGAATTAGAGTCCCATGAACCTAGGCCCTTGAGTTTTAGGAGACAGCTGGGACTTATTTTTTTTTTCTAACATTGCAAAAGAATTCACAGATCTGCCTGCCTCTGTTAAGCATAGAAGATAAACTAGCTTGGTGGGATTTTGCCTGAAATTACTATTTATACCATACCTGGGCCTTACCTTCCCCTATCCCAGGCCAAACCTGAACTCAGAAACCTGCCTTTCCTTGCAAGCATAAACAAAAAACTTAGGTGGTGATATTTCCTGTGATTACCATTCCTTAAATCTTTTCTCACCTTAATATCTTTCTAACAAGCTGGCTCCTAGCGCAGCTCCCTCTGTCCCCTTAGATCTGTGTAGCTCCTTATACAATTCATATTGCATCCTTAGATCAGAACAGAAGCTTGCAGAGCTCCGTGAAACTTCCTTTTACCTGTGTCCTGCTGAGGAGGAGTCTCTCCATTACTGATCATGTTAGATATCTAACATGATAATATGTGCTTCATTTCATCTTCTTAAAAAATTAGTTTTCGACTATAGGGGCATGCATGGGGCCTGCAGGGGTCTGTAGCAAGTCCTCTGCATGTATGTTATGGTTGTTAAATTGATGTTTTTGTGGTGCTCCTAACAGTGGGAGCAGATGTGTCTCTGACTCTTTCGCCTCATCTTGGTACTGTTTTGCTGCTATTGGGCTGTCTGGTTCTGCCTCTTTATAGAGACTTTTGCCTTGTCTTAGTGTATCTTATTTTGTCCCTTTTGGTTATTCTCTTGGAGGCCTACTCTTTTCTCAAGGAAAATGGAGGGGGAGTGGGAAGGACTGTGGAAGATAGGAGGTAGTGGGAAGGGCTGGGAGGAGTGGAGGGAGGGAAAACTATGGTTGAGATGTGTTGTTGAAGAGAATTTGTTTTCAATAAAACACGAAAAATAAGTTTTCCGAAAAGATTTTTAGGCCATGTGTTTTGATCAAATTCACCTACTTCCCCAACTCCTCCCAGACACACCCCATCTTCCCTAACCACCTGAATTTAAATCCTCCTCAAAAAAAAAAATTACAAAACAAAACCAAAAAAGTACATTGAGTCTAATTTGCCCTACTCACACAATCTTTGATGTAGGATTTTCTACTGGAGCATATTCAATTGTCAGGGGATACACTCTTAGAGGAAACCGATTCTCCTTATCCCAGCAGCTAACCAATGTCAACAGCTCCTCAGATTGGGGTGAAACTTTGTGTTTAGTTCTCCTCTCCATCCAGGGACTTAGTCTGGTTTGGACTTGCACAGATCTTGTATGCGCAACTGTCCTGCAGTGTCAAGACAAATAGTTTTCTTAGAGTCATCTACTACCTCTGGCTCTTAGCCCTGTATAGAACATCTGTATAATCTACGTCTTCCCAAGTCTCAGACACATAAATATTCTAAGCATTGTAGTCTCTTATCAGCTACACCTTGGTCAGTTGTCAAGGATAATTTCTACATATTTATAAGTGTAAAATCCTCTGTCACCTTTTAGACTGTGTTATTTTTATTATTTACTTTTAGTAAAATATATTTATATGTCTCCCCTCCTTTTATGTTCTGTCACGCTATCCTTCTAAACTTTTCATCATATGTTCTAATATACTTAACCAATATTTTAAAAAATGATATTTCAGTGCCAGGGTATTTCATGATGATTAAAGCTATTATAGGCATTTTTGGCATGGCCATGCTTTATGACAACACTCTGTAGGTTTGTTACCATCTCTGTTTCATGATTACATTTTGTCTGTTGGAATGTTGCATCCTTTGCCTCACTGGACATCATATTTTTCAGGTGCAGATTGATCCAGAAGTAAAACATAAACTCAAGCTGCAAGCCCTACTTTATCCTGGCTTACAAGTGATTGACACTCACTTGCCGTCTCATCGAGAAAATGAACAGGGTATAGTTCTGACAAGGGACATAGCCATAAAACTTGTGAGTCTGTTTTTTACCAAGGATGAGGCACTCCCTCAGGCAATGAGAAAAAACCAGCACATGCCTCTGGAGTCCAGACATCTGTTCCGGTTTGTCAACTGGAGCACTCTTCTCCCTGACAAGTTTAGAAAGGGCCACGTGTACACTGAGCCTGTGCTTGGAAGATCGTCCTTCTCCCTGTCAGCGCTAATGGACCACAGAGCATTGCCCTTGTTAGCCAATGATGCCCATTTACAGCACTTGCCACGAACATATATACTTACCTGCCAATATGATGTCCTGAGAGATGATGGGCTCATGTATGTTTCAAGACTTCAAAATGTTGGAGTCCAAGTTGTTCATGACCATGTTGAGGATGGAATCCATGGAGCCTTATCCTATATGACATCTCCACTTCACTTAGATCTAGGGATGAGGATAAAAGATATGTATGTTAGTTGGCTGGATAAGAATTTATAATTACAGTTTTCCTTAATGAAGTTTAATTTTGGAAATATTTTAGTTGTGAAAAGAACAATATAATTCAAAATTGATTTGAATCAATTATAAGTTTCTAAGTGTTCTTGAACTAATTATTGTAACTGAGGGCTTTTTCACCTGGCCTCAGTGTTCCTAAATTAAAGACTCTGAGACTTAATCATGTTTATGAATAAGTGCTTGGGCCATAAGCTTGGGCCTGTTCCCCAACTATGTTATAACTTAATTATCCTGTTTTTTTTTTCTAGTCTAGATCCCAACACATGGCTGGTTAACTGGTCCTCAGTTTCATGAGACCATCTTGCTATGTGTCTATGTAACTCAATCCCAGAATTCCCCCCCCCTCCCCATCCTTCTTCATCTCCCTCTCCCTCCCCTCTCTCCTTCTCCTTTTCCCTCTCCTTCCCCCTTCTCTCTTTTTCCTCCTTTTCCCTCTCCCTCCCCCATCTCTCTCTCTCTCTCTCTCTCAGATGTTCCCACTTTCTAATCCAGCCTCAGCTCATTGGCCAATTAGGTTTTTATTGACAGGTAAATGTTTTTACACAGTTTACAAGAGATTATTTCTATAAATTATTAGTTTTTAAAAAATTCTGTATCTGAGTGAGGAAACCCAATCACAAAAGAACACACATGGTATGCACTCTCTGATAAGTGGATATTAGCCTAGAAGATCAGAATACACAAGTACAATCCACCAACCACAAGAAACTCAAGAAGAAGGAAGACCAAAGTGCAGATACTTCGTTCCTTCTTAAAAGGGGAAATGAAAAAACCCATGGAAGGATTTTCAGGGACAAACTATGAAGCAGAGACTGAAGGAAGGACAATCCAGAGACTGCTCCACCTGGGAATCCTTCCCATATTCAATCATCAAATCTAGACACTATTGTGGATATCAGCAAGTGCTGGCTGACAGGAGCCTGATACAGCTATCTCCTGAGAGGCTCTGACAGTACCTGACTAATACAGAAGTAGAGGCTCACAGCCATCCATTGGACTGAGTTCAGGGTCCCCAAAGAAAGATCTAGAGAAAGGACCCAAGGAGCTGAAGGGTGTGCAGCCCCTTAGCACAAACAACAATATGAACTAACTAGTACCCTCAGAGCGCCCAGGGACTAAAACTCCAACAAAAGAGTAAACATGGGGGGACTCATGACTACAGCAGCATGTGTATAGCAGAGGATGGTCAAGTCGGTCATCAATGGGAGGAGAGGACCTTGGTCCTGTGAAGGTTCTATGCCCCAATATAGGGGAATGCCAGAGCCAGGAAGTGGAAGAGGGAGGGGTGGTGAGCAGGGGTATGGGGGACAGAACAGGGGATTGTTTTAGTTTTTTTAAATTTTTTTCTTATTTTATTTATTTTTCTTTTTTATTTTGGAGGGGAACCTTGGAAAGGAGATATTGTAAATAAAGAAAACATATAATAAAAAAAATTCTGTATCTGTAAAATATGTTAGTGTATTTCACCTTAGTTATATTTATTATAATTATGGTGGTCCCCAGAGGAGTGATTGCTTCATTAATTTGAGAAATATTGATTACTATCCTTATACATAAATTCTCATAACACATAGCATAATCATTTATTTATTCATCCATACACACATGTACTTATACAGAGTTTTCTTGGTATTTTATAGTATACTTCATTAATAAATATGAAATGTTCTTTTATTCCAAAATTACTACACAGTATTTGAAGAAAATTTAGTCCTTATAAAATTTGATAGTATAGCAGACATTTTGAGTCTGGTAATTTTACAGGAATATACTATTATAGATTATTTTGTGGTTTTCTTCCCAAGTGTATGCAGTTTAGATTTTCAACATTGAGTTTCAAAACCCTAGGTATTTTTTCCTTTGGATGTGTAATATTATAACTGGTTTCTTTTTATATTGAAAATATATTTTTTTCATACACTATTTTCTGATTATGAATACCCCTTTCCCCTAGTCCTTTCAAATTCCCTCCACTTTTCCACACACTCACATTTATAGGCTTTCTTTCTCTCTCTCATAAGAAAACAAACAAGGTTTTTTGTTTTGTTTTTATCATGAATTGTATTTTTGGTAACTATTTCATTTCCCTTCTTTTGGTTTTCTTCTATGGAAGATTTCAATACATCTGGTTGTAGTCACCTTTCCATGTCTTCTGTTTTCTTAAAAAAAAACCAGTATTCCCTCCTTCATTTTGAGAATAAAGAAGAAACATGAAACATCATATAATTAGGAAAGAAGTTTAGACAAAAGATCATTTGGGAATCTTTCTAAAAGAACCATTGCTTTTCCAATTGGCAGAAGGAAGAGAGGGTAAAGGAGAGCGTTATCACTTGCCCCTTACCTAGGAAACCAACTGGCATATGATTTAATTAAATATCTATTGTCTATTATATTTACACAGCAGTGTCAGGGAGGGCTTTCCTAGTGATTGAAATGATTACTTTCTTCACAATAAAATAAGATAATAAAATAAATAAATTTATCTTTCTGATGTAGGAGTAACTCATGATTGTTAATATATTCAGAAATCTCTAAGGAAATGTTTTATATATGTCCGTCATAGAAACTTTTTATTTGGACAGTTATTAGTTGATAAGTGGTTCTCTGTATTTTTTTTATAAGAGGCCTCTTGTAAGAGTGTTTCTTCTGGGCAGGCAGTGGTGGTACATGCCATTAATCCCAGCACTTGGGAGGCAGAGGCAGGCAGATTTCTAAGTTTGAGGCCAGCCTGTTCTACAGAGTGAGTTCCAGGACAGCCAGGGCTACACAGAGAAACCCTGTCTTGGAAAAAAACAAACAAAACCAAACAAAAAAATGTTTCTTCTTGATCTATAAAAAATCACTTCCTTTGTCGGTTTGCCAATTTTTTTCTATATTTATTTAATATAGTAATTGAAATTCTAACTGAAGAAATAAGGCAACTGAAATAGATTAGGGGATGCAAATTTGAAAGGAAGAATTTAATAATTATTATTTGCAGATTATATTATAGTATGCATAACCAATCCCCATAATGTTACCAGAAAACTATAAGCATGTGTGTGTGGGGGGCGGGGCTGGAGAGATGGCTCAGCCATTAAAGGCTAGGCTCACAACCAAAAATATAAGGGTTTGTCAATTTTTAATTAACGAGAAGCTAGAGTAGGTATTTCCTGTGTGTCTGTGTAATGCACATATTAGATGAGGTTCCAGGACACATTTATTCCAATTGTGAAAATATTCCTTAGTGTAAATAATGGTATTTTCAATAAGACAATAATCTGATAAAGATTTTTACTTAAAAAATTGAAAGTTGTACAGGTGTTGATGTATAGACTCCTTACCATAGGAACTTTAAAAGATAAAAATCGCCACAAGAATTACAACTTGGAATAAAGGAGCATCTTAGGAGTGAGATGCAATTGGAAATAAGTCATTGCTTTAAAACTGTGAGCAGTCAATTTCAATTTCTTGCAGACAAGATAGATATATGAAAGTACATATTTGGTTGTACAAATCCTATTTTGTTGTTTAAATTACTAAGCACTATCAACCCCAAAGTAGTCTTTACCATATATGACTCATTCAGTACAGCTAATGATGCTCACATGCATTGACGACCTAGTATGTATGTATTTATTTTAATGCTGTCTTAGGGTTTCTATTGCTGCAAGGAAACACCATGACCAAAAAGCAAGTTGGGGAGGAAAGGATTTATTTGGCTTATACTTCCACATTGCTCCTTGTTTGCCCTATCTGCTTTTTTATTGAACCCAGGACAACAAGCCCAGGCATTGCATCCCCCAAAAGGGCTGAGCCCTCCCCTATTGATCACTAGTTTACAAAAAGACTTATAACTGGATGTCACAAAGGCATTTTCTTTTCAGTTTTGGTTCCTTCCTTTCACATAACTTGTTTGTGTGACACATTGACAAAGGACTAGCCAGCACAACTGAGTTTTATCAGTCTGGCATGCGAACACATAATTAACCCACACCTTTCCTTTCTTATTCATCCTCAATATCTCACAGTAAAAACATACCTTTAAAAGTCCCACAGACTTTACAAACTCAAACACATTAAAATTTCAGTCCCCTTGTAATTTCCAATCTCTCTAAGAATTCAAAATCTCCTTTAAAATTCTAACTCTTTCATCTGTGGGCTACTGTAAAAGTCAAAATTAAATAAAAAACCTTTTTTTAAGAGGGAAGAAACAGGGCACAGTAACATTCTGAACTAAGCAAAACCAAACCCCAATGGTATATGTAACTCAGTGTCCAATTATCTGGGATTTACTCATTATCTTCTAGGCTCATCCAAGGATCTTGAGTCACTTCTTTACCTCTGCCTCTGCAGCATACACAGCTTATCTTCTAGGCCCCACTGGACTCTATTCAACTATTACTCCTGTTCTTGATGGTAATTCCATGTTATTGACATCTCCAAAATTCTTGGGTCTTCGGCTACAATTAGGCTGTACTTTCACTAATAACCTCTCATAGTCTCTCTTCACAATGCCACGCCTCAACTTCTTTATATGATCACTTCAGTCCTAGGCCTTCAACTGCCACTGATGCTGTACCTTCACCAATGGCCATCCCTGGCCTCTCACTGTGCCAAGCCTCAGCTGCTCTTCATGACCCCTTCATGTCTTCAAAACCAGTACCATATGAGCGACTCATATACCACAAAATTCATCTGCTGACACAAGATCCACCCTTGGATGCTTCTCGAATACAGCTTGTTTGTGCTGACCATGAGTAAGCTACTCATCATAATGTTTCACTTTAGTGATGCTGGTCTCTTCTCATTCACTGCTGATTTCTTAGCTTCAGCCAACTGGGATCAACTTTCCCAGTAATACAAGGATTTCACTTCAATGTTTCAAGTCTCTTTGGTCCTGTCTCATCAGAATAACAGAATCCCAATTCAAAATAGCAAATGGCCCTGATAGAGTCTTTAAAGTTCCCTCAGAAACTTCACAGCACATACTGCCATATTCTGAACTGCTTTTATGTTCTTATCTTCTAATCTACAGAACACCTTACTGAGATTTCAACACTCAATGTCTTTTCTTTTTTTTT
>JADRCD010217061.1:0-54846 GCA_019843815.1 Montemys delectorum
TTTTCTCACTGTACTTGAAATTAGCATTTTCTTAATGTTTAACTTCAAAGAGTTTTTGATATTTTAAAATTTTTAAGATATACTTACTGATACAATAATTTCTCTCCTAGAAACACTGATAATCTTTTTGAAGTAAACTGATTGTTAGACAATGTACACACATATATTATATGTTTTAAATACTCTCTCACTGTGTCATATGGTATCATATAAGGGCTTTTGAATATATTTCTTAATGATTCATTTTTAATATTTTATGCCTTTTTACCATGCTTAACTCCCAATGAATATTTTGTATGTTTTGAAACAATTTAGTACTTAACATTAGATATAGTATCTTTAGTTATGGATGGTATTAAATATTCATTAATGATATTTTTAGGGATATGAATATAAAAGTTTAACAAAATTTTTATATATTATTTGAGACTCAAAATACTCAATTTTATTAATATGTTTGGTGTATAAAATGCATTTAAATAATAAAAATTAAGGAAAATAAAAAAATGCCCTATAGTCTTGTCTTCAGCACAATCATATGGAGTCATTTTCGTGGTTGAGGTACTCTCCTCTAAGATGACTTTAGCTTGTGTTAAGTTGGCAGAGAAAAATGAAGTGATTATATTTTAATTAAATAAAAAGTCTTCAAAATAAAAGGAGAAAGATCACAATGAATGATGGCACAGCTAAGGCATACAAAGTAAGATGAATAAGTTCTTCTTCCAGCATTTTATCCTGTGGAAAGTAGACATGAAGTAAGGAGTAGAGGAGAAGAAGGCTACGATATACTACGGGCCAATATTATGAGTCTCAAAGAGAATTAGCAAAAGCCTAGAGAGGTATAAATTAATCATTTCATTCCCCTAGCCACTCTTATGCACAAGATCCATTCCCAGGAACAGTAGGTTTTAGGAAGCATTTCCTCAACCATACTATGTTCCACAGTCTTCTTGCTCTCATTAGCCAAACTACAGAATATTTTCCTTGACCTCCAAAAGATAAGGTAGACCATCCTTCGGACATCTGGATCACATCAATTGAGGCAAACCACCTGAAGAGAACAAGAACAAAGCTCTGCACCATCAGACAAAAAGTGATGACCCCAACTCAGGATTTGGCAGAATTCTCTCACATTTAGAATATTGATATTTGACATGTTTATATGTTTTTTATACAGTCTGAGTTACTAGGTTATTCATTCTACAAGCATTCAATTAAGCCCTGATGTACCAGTGAAAATCAAAATGAATAAAGTAATGTCATGTATTTTCAATTTGTCCAGATAAGGACAGAAATGGATTCTGAAGAAGTATATGGTTTTTCAGGAAATATAATGCTTTTAAGAGAAAAAAAGGCAGAGGCATAAAGGAAATAAAAGAAGAAGGGGATGAAGCTGTGCAAGGATGATTTTGGAAAAATCTCATAGAGTAGTGACAACCTTGTATTACTTAATTGTTACTATTACCAAAATGCAGGACATTAAGGACTTAAGACAGGGCTTTTTTGTTGTTGTTGCTATTCCATTAACTTATTAGTTTATTCACTTTATATCCTGATTGAAGCCTGTCCTCACCTCCTAGTCTCACCTTACACAGCTCCATCCTCATCCCTTCTCCTCTTCTCCTCTGAGAAGATGGCAGATCCCCTGGGTAATAACTCACCTTAGCACATCAAGTCTCTGCAAGACTAGGCACATCCTTTCTCACTAAGGCCAGACAAGGCAGCCCAGCTATGGAACCAGGTTCTACAGACAGGCAACAGTTAGGGACTGCCATCTCTGGAGTTGTTGGGGCTCCAATTAACTGCTTGAATATCAACTTCTTCACTTCTGCACTTCTGCCAAATATGGGGGTGGGGGCTATGTTGTAAACATGTATGCTCTTTAGTTGGTGGCTTAGTCTCTGAGAACTCCCAAGGGTCCGGTTAGTTGATTCTGTTGGTCTTCCTGTGGAGTCCCTGCCCTCTGCAGGTCCCTCAGTCCTTTTACCAACTCTTTCACAAGACTCCCTGAGCTCCATCTAATGTTTGGTTGTGGGTCTCTGCATCTGTTTCAGTTAGCTGCTGGGTGGAACTTCTCCAGGCACAGTTATGCTAAGTTCCTGTGAGGTCTGGGTTACCTCACTCAGGATATTTTCTAGTTCCATTCATCTGCCTGCAAATTTCATGATGTCCTTCTTTTTAACAGCTGAGTAGTATTCCATAGTATAAATGAAACACATTTTCTTCATCCATTCTTAGAGTGAGGAACATCTAGGTTATTTCCAGTTTCTGTCTATTACAAATAAAGCTACTCTTAACATAGTGGAGCAAC
Organism: Montemys delectorum; assembly: GCA_019843815.1. Classification (NCBI taxonomy): domain Eukaryota; kingdom Metazoa; phylum Chordata; class Mammalia; order Rodentia; family Muridae; genus Montemys; species Montemys delectorum. The sequence goes on from JADRCD010217061.1 coordinate 2,312, forward strand.
TGTCTTTGATGTATGGTGGAGCAGCTTTTGGGTATATGTCCATGAGTGGTATAGCTGGGTCTTGAGACAGAACAATTCCAAATTTCCTGAGAAACTGCTGAATTGATTTCCAAGTTATTTGTACAAGTTTGGACTCACACCAGCAATGGAGGAGTGTTCCCCTTGTTCAACATCCTAGCAAGCAAGATTTTTTTTATTATTGTAGTCATTCTGTTGGGTGTAATATAGAATCTCAGAGTTGTCTTGATTTGCATTTCTCTAATGACTAAAGACACTGAACATTTCTTTAAGTGTTTCTCAGCCATTTAGTGAATCCTATATTGATAATTCTCTGTTTAGCTCTGCACCACATTTTTAATTGGGTTATTTGGTTTGTTAGTGTCTAACTTCTTGAGATAGGTAGATGGATATATAGATGATAGATATATAGATGATAGACAGATAGATAGATAGATGATAGATATATAGATAGATACATAGATAGATAGATAGATAGATAGATAGATAGATAGATAGATAGATACATGCATACATACATACATAGATACATAGAGAGAGGGAGAGGTTAGCCCTCTGTTGGATGTAGGGTTGGTGAAAATCCGTTCCCATTCTGTAGGCTGCTGTTTTGTCTTATTGACTAAGGCATTAGCATTCTGTTAAGGACTTTGTCTCCTGTTCCAGTGTGTTCAAGATAGTTCCCCATTTGCTCTTCCATTAAATTTAGTGTGTCCAGTTTTATGTTGAAGTCTTCGATCCACTTGGACTTGAGTTGTGTGCATGATGGTGGATATGAGCCTATTTGTATTCATCTACATGCAGACTTCAGTTAGAGCAGCACCATTTGCTAAAGATGCTTACTTTTATCCATTGTGTGGTTTTGGTTTCTTTATAAAAATTCAAGTGTCCTTAGGTATGTAGGTTTATTTCTGGATTTTCTACTTGCTGAGCTAGTATTTATGCAATTCCATGCAGCTTTTACTATTATAGCTGGGTGGTACATGTAGAGATCAGGGGTGGTGGTACCTGACAGGACTTATCATAACTCATGGTTTCAGAGAGTTATGGTAGGAAAGGCAAGCTTGAGTTACTCAGTTAATATGTGCAGTAGATCAGGCCCAGGGTCAACCATTAAACTGGGAGCAGGGGTACAGCCTTAAGCCCTTACATTAGTAACCTATTTCCTATAGGTTGGCCCCAAAGTTACCACCTACCCAACATAGTACAACTTGGAAACAAGTATTCAAAACATGATCTTGTGGGAACAACTTCATATTTCAAACCATGGAAGAGCTTGTTCTTGTGGCTGGGGAGATGGCTCAGTGGGTAAGAGTACTGACTGCTCTTCCGAAGTTCCTAAGTTCAAATCCCAGCAACCACATGGTGGCTCACAGCCACCCATAATGAGAGCTGATATCCTCTTCTGGTGTGTCTGAGACAGTGTACTTATGTATAATAATAAATAAATCTTTAAAAAAAAAGAAGCTGGGCAGTGGTAGTGCATGCCTTTAATTCTAGCACTTGGAAGGCAAAGGCAGGTGGCTTTCTGAGTTTGAGGCCAGCCTGGTCTACAGAGTGAGTTCCAGGACAGCAGGGCTACATAGAGAAACCCTGTCTCAAAAAACAAACAAACAAAAAAAAACATAAAGAAGAAGGAGGAGGAGGAGGAGGAGGAGGAGGAGGAGGAGGAGGAGGAGGAGGAGGAGGAGGAGGAGGAGAAGGAGAAGGAGAAGGAGAAGGAGAAGAAGAGGAGGAGGAGCTGGTTCTTAAAAGCACTATGGTGAAAATAAACCTAGAGTTGACCCTACCTCAGACACATAACTATTAAAATTTCTACTCAGGTCAGACACCCAAGATATACTTTCTGATGGACTGTGAAGGTGTAGTGTCCATGCTACAGAGATATCAACTCAAGTGACCTAGGGCCTCCAGTATAGGTCATGAAAACCAAGTACAAAGAATATGGAACACAGGTACAAAGAAAGGGTAGGAAGGATGTGTGACCCACTTTGGGGCAGAAGATCATGATGTTCCTGCAGAGTTATTGAAGAGCTGGGACAGGGGAAGAGCAAATTTGTAACCTGAGTGGCATATCCATACCTTATAGACACTGAATAATAATTGGTTTATCACACAAGTGAAATGAGTGCTAAAGCAACTGGCTTTCCTGGCCACATGAGCAAACCAAGGTAGGGTTGATGTTTGCCACCTGACTCAAGGTGTTTTATCTTCCACATTTCAACTCCAGGAAAGCAGGGAGTTTTGCTACTTTGTGAACCAATTTTATTTTAAAATCAACCACAAAGCCATTGAAATAGACTCACAATGATGATCTGTGTCCACTATGTCCAATGGGCATTAATTTTGTATCTTTTTTCTTTGCTTGATAGAATGTACTTGTCCCTAAAACCTAAAAACACTCCTGTATTACAAGTCACAATTGACTATTAGTATATAAGTCCACCTGAAGGGCTGCTTTACATAATACTATGCAAATGAAGATTTCTAAATTCTCATAGAACTAGGAGTTTGATCCGTGTTTCATATGTCCATCAGTGTCAAGATCTATTTGCATGCCATCATTAAAATGATTTTATGTCAACAGTTATGAGTCTGTTTTCAACCTTAACTAGAGTCTCTTGCCATCCATGTGTGCACACAGCTAAGATAAAAGACCTTTCTACATGTTTAATGCAAACAAAGCAGTGAAATTATTTTCTCCTAATTAATTGATTCTCTTTCAAATGGAACCAGACAAGATTGAATGGCTTTCCCAAAAGTGACGCCCTCTTTAAATTGTAGACATTTTGTTTGAAAAATTTATGATTCTCCAAGGACATGAAGTTGTGTTGTGTTTACTGCAAACATCTTTTGGGATGAAGGAAATTAAAGTTCATTAGAATCTCTAGAAAAATTTGTGTGAGAACTTTAAGCTCCATACCTGCTTTGTTTCAGACTTATTATACCTCTGGAAATTAAAATTTATTCACAGGATAGTTTCTTGTGAACTCAAGTAAGCATTAATTATATGTTTATCTTCACTCTCACAAATTACCAGAGAGGTGATTTATACAACTTAAAAAACATCTTCAAAGCTGAGCACATTACACACGTAAGAGGCAGGAATCCAAGTGGCATTCAAATTGAAGGACAAACTGAAGTCAGGGAAAGGCCAAGAAAGTAATTTATTATGACCTACTACTGGGACAAATTATCAACAAAATATATTATTAACAGACATATAATCAACAAAAGAAACAATCCCTACCTTGTACTGCACTACACTTAAACTCTGATGCTTGGCAAGTTAAATATATTAAATGCATTTTAATTCATTGGTTCACTAGTTGTTTGGGGGGGATTTGTTGTTGTTGTTGTTGTTGTTGTTGTTGTTGTTGTTTAATGGTAGGGTCTCCTATCTTTGTTTTTGAGTGCTGACATGATGGGCATATACCACTACACCCAAGGTAAAGACATTTTTCCTTAATGGCATGCCTCACTTGCAATGAAGATACATTCCCATCATAAGTGTAGGGCACTCAGTAGTCTAATGATAAGGAGGCACATGCTTACTGTAAGGTAATAAAAATTATATCTACTAATATAAGACAATATTCATTTCTGACTATTCCTGAAGCCCTTATCATACAAACATAGCATGGAAGAGACTCTATGTTTATTAAAAACTGGTGTTAAGGAACAGCTGAGAACCCCAGATCCCTTCTCATTTTACGGACATGGAATTTGAGATGGCTGGTATTATCATTATAGAATCTTATAAAGGTGTTGCAAATCTCTATGAAGAAAGACAGATGCACAGAAAATGATGTAACCTCTTCTTCGTAGACTGGATGAGTTGACATTTAAGTAAAATCTGATGATGACTAATCTCAAATTTAGCTTTATGTTTTCTAGGAAGCCACAGGAAATTTGAAAATACATTTTACAATATCCTTGAAATAGAAATAAGACAATAATTGCTCAAGAGATACACAATATTCCTTCATAATAACCTATAAGGATTTCTCCCATGGAGGGTTGCAAAAGGAAGATAAAGAAAGAAAAAGAAATTTGTGACATTTAACTACAGTGATATACATGTCCAACATACCTTCAGTATAAACCCCATAAAGATTGCCATAACAATCCTTCCCTTAACATCAAAACAACCATTAAATTCAGTTTCAAAATCTTTTTAAAAGAGTGATGTTAGACAAAGCTGTAACCCAAATCTATGTTTGAGTATTGTCTGAAAAATATACTAAGACATCCCTAGCAACCTACCTGCATACCAATGCTCTCAGCAGATCCCTATCCACATAGAGCAAAAAAATGAACTTGGCTTCTTTTCCCTGTGATGTGGCAGGAGTTTGAAAATCTTTGATTTCTGTTGTGTGTAGACTAGCACAACTGGGACACCAGCTAGCTAAGGGCACAGAAAATAAGCTTTTCTGGGAACTGATGGAAGAGATCAGAGTCTTAACGCTAGCCTATCCTGTCCAACCAGCCCATGGTAAGATGGAGAAGAACTTGCCTGGGGCATGATTTACTCACACTATTTCCAATATGCTCATAAGAACAAAAGCTTGACTAATTAAAGCCCCAACTCTATCTTCCATTGCTGAGAAGGGGGAGGGGCTTGTGAAAGCTATACCTAACTGGGACAAAAACAAACACACATTTTTTAAATATTTTGATAAATTACCCACCCAAGTATCTAAGTCTGTATATACTCATAGTTGAAAATATGGTAAACTAAGAGATATACATGTCTGTAAGACCATGGGACAGTTTATTGACATGAATTATGACTTATAAGCAATTTAAAGCTGCTATTCTGAAATTCCACACACAATCAGAATACTACCATCAGAGAATGAACATGCCTTGCTTCTCCACATCATGCCTAACATTTGGGAGATAATGGTAACATATCCTTCTCTTGCTAAAAATAAATGAATTTTCTATGTACACACTATTTCCAAGGAATTTATTTTACATATACAAAACAAAATATACTTGCTTTTCCTTATTGCTTTCTTATATAATATATCCCCAAAACAATTTCCCCTCCACCCACTCCTCCCAGTTCCTGCCACCTACCTTTTGCACAGATCTACTCCTTCTCTGTTTTTTCTTTCCAAAAAAAGCAGGCCTTCCAGGGATATCAACTGAAGATACCACAAGAAATCACAATAAGACTAGACTCAAATCCTTATGGGAGGACTGGGCAAGGGAACCCAGTAGGAGAAAAGGGGCCCCAAGGGCAGGCAAAAGAATAAGACACCCACACTCCTTCTATTAGGAGTTCCACAAAGCAAACAAACAAAACAAACAAACAAACAAAAAAACAAAAAAACCAGCTGATAACCATAACTTATTTACAGATAACCTAGTCCTAGTGCAAACTCATGCAGGTTCCATTATTGTCACCTCAGTCTCTGTGAGCCACTATGAACCCTGCTTGTTGACTGTATGAGCTCTGTTTTCCTTGCGTCTTCAACCTCTCTTGCTCCTACAACTTTCCTCCCCCTCTTCTACAGAGTTCCTTGAGCACTGACAGAACATGCCCAGTAGAGAACTTGGGCTCTCTCTCAGTCGAATGTTTGGCTGTGGGTCTCTGCATCTGCTCTCTTCAGCTATCAGGATAAGCCTCCTGATAATTATTGGGTTAAACACCTGAACTGGCAATTGTCTGTAACCAGGCAACTAGCAGAAGTGGGACTGGAATATTAACCCAGCCACAAAACCTTCGACCTACAATCTAACCTGCCTGCTACATTTGCAGGGGCAATGAAAGTGCTTACCTTTGGGAATGGTCAACCAATGACTGTTCTAACTTGATACCCACATCTGCCAAAAAGAGCCAATACCTGACACTGCCTGGATGATCAGGAACTAGAAGCTGGACAGGCAGAGACCTAGGATAGAAAAATAATCAATAGAATAATTCCTAATGATATTCTGCTATACTGGTATAGTTTCTTAATGAGCTGTTGTTATTGTTACAATTAGTTACTATACAAAAAGAAGAAGAAAAAGAAGAAAAACACAGGAAGGACCAATCTTGGAAATATTCATTCTTTAGCTCAAGAAGGTACCACCTCAAAACTCTTTGGAGTCATGATTTCTTGGCAAAAGCCCCTACTGGTGGTGATTTCTGCTTCAGTACATGACCCTGTCTCATACAGTGTCAGTACATCTGCCCTCTCAGATAGTGATCTGACCATTGATTTTGCCATAAACACTTAACTGCACTATTGCTCTTCTGTGTGAATCTTTAGAAAGTCATCAGTTTTCTCAGCCTTGTTATTCAGAACTCTAGACATCTTGTAGAATACTCACATACCCTCATTATTTATATCAAACTTGCATTCTACAAGATTTCCATTCATGTCACACACAAATTATAAACATTTTATATAACATTCTATTTGACATTGTTGATTTACCATACATTATTTTTGCATTTTTTAAAAAAAAATATCTTTTGAGACAGGGATTGATGCATCCTAGGATGACCTTGAACCCACTGTGTAGCAGAAATTTGGCCTGAATTTTTATCCTCCTGCCCCTATCTCCCAATTGCTAGATTACAGATATGAACCACTATATACAGTATATGTAATGCTGGAGATAAAACCCAGAACTCAATAAATCCTAAACAATCAAGTATTCCACCAACTGGTCTATAACCCCAGCTCAATGCTTATAATTTAATTGTAATTATAATTTAATTGTAATTGTAATAAAAAGAGATCTACCAAATTCACTGGATAAGGTCAAAACCAAGTAGGATCCAAGCACCCTTGAACACACATGGAATAAAGGTATTTGCATATTCTTTGAGACAGATTTTTTCCAACTGATAATAATAAATTTTAGAATTCTACTTGTAGTAGTGAATTTTCTTGTAATCAAAGAAGAAAACAGTCAACTAAAAGTAGACTCATCTAGAACACTGAAATGGATCTAAAAGAAACTTTCAAAAGTTTATAAAAAGTTTATAAATTTAAAAACTTCAGTTGATGTACAGTAGCATAGAGCCAAACATGACTTCAGTGAAAGAGGGTCCTTTGCATTATCAACTTCCTCCACAAATAAAATTGTGATCTGTTACCTTGAAAACTATGAAAATTAATTTATAGATAATCTCAATTAATGGAAATACAAATTCATGTTTCACACATTCTTCAATTCTGAATATAAATTCATTATGCTTTGGTGGAGTCTGAACTCTTTGACACCAGGACCCTGATGGCCAAGGGTTCAATGGCAAGTGGTATTTTAGGAAGTTCCACAAACATCAGCTTTCTGGAGAAATTAAAAGCTAATACCTAATATTTCCATCAAACATGGACTTTTGTTGTTTGGTGTACTGAATCAAAAATGAGTTTATTATGGAAGAGTGGGGGAGAGAAGAAAAAAGAAAGATAAGAGGAAGAGGGGGAAGAAAAAGGCATGAGGGAGAAAAAGGAGAGGGAAATTGTCAGATGGCCAGATGAATGACCAGGGCACAGCAGCAAGAGTCTAGCTAATTCTAAACACTTTCAGCAGGGCTGTTTCCTCCCAGCAGCTGCAGTCACTCAAGAACACTTCACCTGCCATCCCAAATTTCTCAATGCCCCACCCACAAGAAAAGCAGGAGCAGACATAACACTCCCAAATTTGTGGTCTGCACCAGCTTTCACAGCCAAGCATTATGTTTCATGTTTCACTAGCACCTGCCCTGCACGTTGTCCTCAGCAGGGAACTGCTGTCTCCTAATTCTAAAGGAACGAAGGAGAGACAAGTTAACAGATGTTCAAATTCAACCACTTGCTAAGGAAACACATCCAATGAGCAGCATATACTACAGCTACCACAATAGAAAATGCAATGTTTTCAATAAACCCAGTATGAACTACCTGGAGAAAAAAAAAGTGTGTAATGAACTGAAGCCTATGAACCAGTTGAACACAGTACAGAAGTCAGAACAGGATCCATCAGTTGTCATTTTATAGAACAGAATGCTCCAATGTCCTCTGCCAGTTTAGATGATGACATTCTGAAAGACTCAGCATGAGTCTGATGCTGATGGTCCATGCTTTCAGCTTCTCCAAGTAGAATATGCAGGTCCAGGAACTTATGAATATAAGAAGTAGCCTCTCCTTTATGACAATGGCGAGGTTAGGTAAGTATGCCACACATCAAAAATTAAATGACAAGGCCATTTCAGCACAAGGAAATTAGACAACTATAAATCTGACTATTCCCCAGCATTGCTTCCTATCCTCATCTGTCTCAGCTCTGCTTTATATTTTTTGATTTCCAGAAGAGGGAACGTGTTGCAGAACACACAGGTTTCTTGCTCAACTTAAAGCCTCTTGCCACTTTGACTCCAAGTGTCTGTACATAGCAAGCAAAGAAAGAAGTTCCAATGTCAATCATCCTAAGGACATGAGAATTGCTATTACAAGAAAGAGCAAGGGACAAAATACTCAAGCCTCTATGGTCTCCCTATGCCCAAACTTATTGAAAATGAACAATGGAATGTCCATATAGCGAGGCTCAAAGTAAAGGTAAGGAAAATGACTGATTATGAAATAATACTGCCATCGATTCTAGCAAGAAAAAACCAAAACCACCATTATATGATTTGTTCTAGATCAGGAAATGGCTTCTACTGTTTATACTTTGGGCTTTCAGTTGCATTCTGTTATTAAATGCTTTTTTAGCAAAAGAACCAGTTTCCCATTTATCCTTTTATAACATGAGGCAATGGCAGAAAAAGCTGCCTGGGCTCAGCAGAACATTGTAGAAGATTAGAATGCCACACAGGTTATTGTTTTTACAAAATTGCTTTGAAGACAAATTGAATTTCGTTGCCTAAAAGAAATTTCTCTGTGTTTTCACAAAGAGGGAACACATGGATCTCAGCCACTACAAAGTGTATGTCAGTGAAATACTTGGAAGAAATCAAACAATAGATTTCTAGATGTGGAATTTAATGAGTTCTTTGCTTTTGACATCAACTCTAGGGGGTTGTTATCAGGACCAAACATAAGATTCACCAGTGAGTCTGTATGACAAAATTGAGATGCCAGGCAGTGTTGGTGCACACCATTAATCCCAGCACTCAGCAGGCAGAGGCAGATGGATCTCTGAGTTCGAAGACAGCCTGGTCTACAGAGTGGGTTTCAGGACAGCCAGGGCTACACAGAGAAACCCTGTCTGAAAACAAAAACAAAAACAAAATGGAAGTTGGGGATAAGATAACTATGCTGAATTATAGAGATGAACTGGATTATTCTCATTCTCACAGATACGTTTCAAATTAAAATACCAATATAGCTTTGAAGTCAAAGAGATTAAATATATTTCTAACAATGATTTTACCTAGGAATTCAATGCTCCACAAAATATTAGCCAAGATTCTATTAAAAATATGATCGGTTGATTAAAAATATGAGCCATGGAAAGAACAGCTTCTTTTCATTCCGGTTGCTCTCTAAACCCTTTTCTACTAGGTAAAACATGCTCCTTCTACATAGGTCACCATATAGGCAGGTTGGGACGTGTCCCACTCTGAACTTGACTAGTGTCCTCTTGGAAGTGCATTTGTTGTGAATACATGAAGGAAAAGACAAAAAAATCATATCTCCCATTTTTTCCTAAAACTAAAAAGTGCATAACAGTATCATTTTTGAAAGAAAAAATAATAGTGTAAAAAATTATAAATTTACCATAAATATACTTTATTATTTCTTAGTCTAGTGGGCTGTAGATATTTGAGGGTAGGCAGGGGGAGAGGTGAGTTTTACTCATGTACAATTTAAAACTAAAATACAATTAATGTTCTACATCTAAGGGTATATACCTCCATATATAACCAAGAGAGTATTTGTAAGTATATTAATACTAATATGCCAGGCAGTGGTAGTGAATGCCTTTAATCCCAGCACTTGGGAGGTAGAAGCAAGCAGATTTCTGAGTTTGAGGCCAGCCTGGTCTACAGAGTGAGTTCCATGATTGCCAGGGATATACAGAGAAACCCTGTCTCAAAAAAAAAAAAAATACTAATGCTTGTACCGTGTACAAACTACTTTTTTATTCTTATTCTCTAAACAATTTAATGTAATAAATATGTAGGTGGTGTTTACATTGTGCTAGGTGTTATATGTAATTCATGGATTATTTAAAGTACTCGAGAGGGTATGCATAAATCATATGCAAATTCTGTATCTTCATACACTTCTCTCTGTGACTTTGGGGGATCCTTATCAGGAACATAAATAGATGTTATTGCTTCACTTAATTTAATGAACTCTTCAAGATGAAGTGGTTGCGCTGGAAATCTTTGAAAGGCAACATTTCAAGGACCAAATTTATTGATAGAAAACAAAAGCTTTCATTTTTATATCCAACATCAGAAGCAGCCTTATTCATAGCCGAAAAAGCTAACTAAAGGAGAAAACTACAACATCTGGCTTTCTGTTGCCTCCTTGCTAATAAACTGGTTTTTATTCCCTTGGGCCTCTAAAACTGATCTTTGCTGAATGAGATTTCCCCTTCCTTGATAAACTTTTCAAAGATTCTTGTCCTGGAAATATAATGTAGCTACTACAATGAAGGTAAGAGTCATTTGAAGATGGGGTCTTTGCTTCCTCTCATCCAGTCTCATAAAATTGGGTCAAAGCAAGAAGTACTATCAGTCAAATGCTGTGACCTGACAATGCTGATTTCATTGATATTGCTCTTAAGACACCTCACTCCTTCCTGGGATGGGAAGTCCTCCATATGTTTCCAAGCATGGGAAGTCCTTTAAAAGGAGTAGAGAAAAGGAGAAAAAAGCAAAGTTTGCTTTTTCTAGCAAAACAATACACATCCAGCATATTTTACAGAGTATTTTCATTTACTGCACATCACAAGAGCTTCTATGTTTGCTCAGCTGCTCACAAGTTAGTTCCCTGAGGATATCATCTAAGGCGCTCAGGCACACTATGCCAAAAGGTATCCTTGGCATGTCCTTGGTTCCTTAGCATGTGTTTTACAACCTGGTATTTAGCTTTCTCAGATAAAGAAGTCAAGAGAATCCCGTCAGGAGAGAGGTCATAGATGTTGCCATATATCTTTTATTAGAAGTAAATCATTAGATAAACACTCAGTGAGAAGTAACTGCCCAAGAGTATCTTGAGATAGGATGCATCCCATACCATCAAGAAAGTCTCCCTGGAAGATCCCATTTAAAAGCAGGACAACAGAACAATCTCTCAGAACCTCCTCAGCACAGAAATTCCTAATAGCGCAACTCCACTGAGACCTACAGTTGCATTATGTTTTTTCTCCTCACGTGATTGCTTTGTTATTCCTTTTCTCTTTGTACAATTCAAGGAAAGGTCTAAATATTGGCATCTCCAGCTGGAAATGCATTTGCTTCTGTGTCTTAGTTCTTTGAGAGATGAATTATAAACATAATGTGTGGTGGCTTGGCTCTGAATCCTCAGAGTTTTCCTAATTTCTTTCTTCATAATGGTCCCAATTCAGAAATGCCAAATGCTAAAAGAAGGGAGGGGAATATTACAAAATCAGGACACACCTGTAACAAGGGATGTAAGAGGGAGTAATAGCAATACAGACATGGATGACAGATGTGACTAAAAAATTGGTACTACACTGAATTTTAAACAAAATCATTTTCCTTGCTTTGTGGCTTTCTCAAAATATTAATGATTTGAAGATACAAAAATGTCAATAAAGTGCAACTCAGAAGAATATAACCTGATAACATAGGTTTGATAGAATATAAAATTTAAAAAGTAAAGAGTGAAACATGAGTCCAAAGGCTGAGAGATCACAGATAAGTGCTTGTCAAGTATCATATAAAAAGAAGTTGGAGTTCTTTTGATTGGCAAGAAGTTGTCATAGAAAGGTTTAAGCCTTTTGTAACTAATGAGAAAACTGGGAATGAATTGAATGAGATTACAAGTAGAGAGCAGTCAGAAAGCTGTGCCTTTAATTATATTCAAAAGGAAGGATATTCTGTATTTCAGGGCTGCAGATGTGCCTTGGACATTAATCCTTCTAAGTCGCAATCACTATGCAAAGATTCTGTTCTTACAGATTCCTCCATTTAATAAGTAAAGAAACAAATCACTAAAAAGTTAGGGAACTTATTCAAAAACTAAGGCTTCCCATGGCAGATCTCAATGCTACCCTGAGCAGCAACACCTTCTCAGTCATGGACATCTGATTTCAGAGCTACATGGGTGACAAATAAATCTGTCCTGTGATATTTGAAGTTGGTCAATTCAGCTCATGCTAAATGACCTATAGAAAGGCACGTGTTAATAGGGATACTTGTGCACAGAAGAAACATATTCTCAGAATATAATGGAAAGTTGAAAAATATGCCTGGTTTCTGGATGAGATGATTAATGGGCAGATATGGTCTCTGACTTAGGCTGTTTCAATTTCATGATGAATTTAAAAGCAAAATATATTCAGTACTTTGGATTTTGAACTTTACAATGATGTCAAAGCAGTATGTATTCAGAATTTCAGTTTTTATCTTTTATTTCTAGGGCTAACTTTATATATTCTGATGCTTCCTTGTGTGTGACACAGGATGGCGGCAACAAGCTGCAACTCTCAGGGAGCCTTGCTATCTTCAGAGTAAACCACCAATGCTCTATAGCCTGGTTTCTAAAACTGTGGCTCACATCCCTCTAAGGCTCATGAAGCTGAATGTGAGGGTCATGAAAAAGTTGGCAACAGTAAAAGGTTTCTGAATGTGCAGCAAGGACAAATTGATTCACAATCAAACATGATGTGAACACATGGTCTTACCATGTATGACTGTGTGGCATTGCGTGCCTTCTCTAGAATTATGACTCTCAACAAAGAATATGATCATTGCATTGCAGGTCACATGTCCTCACAGAGTACAACACCAGCAGATGCTAAGTGAAACATCTCAGCTCTGATTAGAAACTGGTATGCTGTGAACTGTGGTGGGAATTTTAGGGTGTTTGTTTGTTTGTTTGTTTTGTTTGTTTTGTTTTTTTAGTACATTCAGTTTTCTCTTATAGAAGCGTGGTGATTCAAGTATGAGAAGCAAATTATAATATTTCCTACTACCATTAATCTACATGTAAGAATCAAACTAGTACATATTTAGATTGTATTATATTAGAATGTTTAATTATAAAAATGATATTTGACTTACTAACTGGTATCTCACCAAAAAAAATAGTTTATGAATTTTGACTTCTGACAATGAGAGAATTTCTAATAATTTTTGAAAAAGCCTTAAGTGTAATTGTACCAGTTCATACTATAAATTTATCTCTAGCAGCATTATAAACATTATCAAATATGAAATTAATTATTAGTTGATTATGACAAATATTGAAGGTACTCTTTGTCATGTTGTGTCAAATATTAATCAAGAATTTAAACCTTTATATGTACATATATATAAATAAATCAGCACATCTACTCAATTACCATGCAGTATTATTTTTATCTTTATTAAGTGAAAAAATCATAAGTTTGTCAAATATTTTAGCAAACAAGTTTATTATCAGTAAATGTTTGATTTGCATATTTGCATTATGTACATATATATGCATAATCACATAAAAATTTCTTAGCTAAAAAGAAGTCCACAAGTAGAAAGTTTAAGAAGTCTTAATGTACAGCCACTTTGTTGATAAGCTATGATGCTTTATGAGCTACATGTATTAAATATATTTCAACTAATTATATTTGACATTTGATTGGGGACTGTCACTTCAATTTTTTCCAATCCTATTTTTAATAATGGTTCTTAAACACTTTAACCTTTCTTCTAACTCACTACCCACAAGAGGTAGTAGAAAAGAAAGGATCGGGGGTGGGGGGAATGGACCTGTTTAGAGAGGTTCTTTGGAGCAACTCCCATCTGTGTTGTCTGGAAATTGGCAGTTCAGTTCACAGGTTAACAGGCAGCAGCAGCTTGATTCACTCACAACCACTTTATAGATACACCAGCAGTCTAGTTGGAAGTTGGATTAGCAACAGTGGTGACATGTCCTAGCAGAGACAGCCAGGTCTCAGTCTTAGCATGAGTCAGCAGAAGGGCCAACAGGAACACCAAAGTTCTCAGCTGTGCCTCTCTCAGGGAAGTGAAGAGAAGATCAGCAAAGAGGCAAGGCCCACAAGTGTTGCTGTACCAGCAAGCCAAGGTCTGTCTTCATCACTCCGTGGAGTTCTATTTATACCTTCCATACAACGGGCTTCCTCCACATGTCTTGCATCAACATGGGACTTGCCTCAGCACTTGTATCCAATCAGAACGAGTCCTTGGAAGGTGCAACAAACTGCAGTAAACCACCAGAAGTTTTTTGGCACATTTCTCTCTATGACAGGACAAATGTAGCTCAACTACACAATGTAAGGTGGACTAATACATAAGTGTCATTAGCAAAAACTCTTTCATCACATGTCCTTTCACATGCTTGCTTTAGCAGATCATCCTCTCTCCTCTGTCTGCTTGAGCAAAATGTTCCTTCATGAGTCTGCCTTAGCCTTTCACACCTGTGTCCACGTTAACAAAATGTTCCTTCACTTGTTTGCCCCAGCAAAACACCATCCAACCAACTTTCCAAAGAACCATTAAGTTTCCACTTCAGGGGACACAGTCTTAGCTTACAATATACTTACATGGTTATGATTCAGTTGAGAACCAGCAAAAAGCTTGGTTGCAAGAAAGCATGCGAACAACTGGAGAAGCATCATGTGCAACCCAGTAGATAGCTCCCAGTCAAGTGGACCCAGAGCAATAAGGTAGTGAATTTAAAACAGTATTCATTTTGGCCTTTATATCTACAAACTTAAATTCTTTCTAAGTCAGCTTCCTGGACTAGATCACATTACCCAGGCTTTAGAGAGTGGTAGATCAGCCCAGTGCTCCATCTATTAACTTGCAGTGAGAAATGACAAACATCAAATAAAACAAAGTCACATACACTGATCAGCATTTTCTCTCCCTGGAGATTTGCAATGTGGGAGGGGCAATCATACTCAGATTTTCGCTTAGTTAGCACAGATTTAGGGATAGAATGAAATAATTTATGAGATTCTTAGTAGTAAGGCATCAGGCTCAGGTGGTCTAGCATACTCTGGATTCTGAGAAGTCTCAATTGGAATTTGAGTTGTTACTGATATCAGTGTCATAGTGGGTAAGTTATTCTAATCACCTTACATACCTGGAAGAGAAAAAATGTAGCTAGTAAAGTTTCTGTGAAAATAAATTGAAATGTTTTATGTAAAATATAACTCAGCCAAAGTCTGATAAAAAAAATATTTACTGACGTATATGGGTTCTTATGAAAATGATTAATGTAGTTACGACCTCTCTACCCAAGAAGCATGGCTTAAGACCATATCCTCATGGGAAGACCAGACTCCAACAAGATTGTCTAAGAATAGAATCCCTGTCTTCTTTCTTGTGGCTATACTTCTTTGGGATAACAATCTCAGCCAAAGTCAAGATGAGCCAGGTATGTTGTACTCTCTGGTCATGAAGAGTTACACCAATGTATATTTGTGATTAAAAAGTAACATTTTGCCCATAAAAAATTAACTTTCACCAGTGGTGGCGCACGCCTTTAATCCCAGCACTTGGGAGGCAGAGGCAGGCAGATTTCTGAGTTCAAGGCCAGCCTGGTCTATAGAGTGAGTTCCAGGACAGCCAGGGCTATACAGAGAAACCCTGTCTCAAACAAAAAACAAAAAATAAAATTAAATTAACTTTTCTTATAAGTGATTGCAATATGCTCTCTGCACTTTCCAAACTAATACTTATTTCATAGTAAGTAGGGAGTATATAATTTCAAGATACATTTATTGTATTATCAGGGTAGGAGATGACCATGAATGTTTCTAATATTCTCTGTACATGAGTATAATGCCTAGCTAAAGCTGTCAATTGTCCTTTTAGTTGAAAACTAATTAGAGGAAACATGAATCATATATCAAACAACATAGTAAATAACTCTAAGTTGTAATCCAAGACTCAGTCTCCTTGATAGGTGGCTTTTTGGTGAGACATTTCAGAGCAAAACTACTGAAGAATAGCAATTCTATGTTGAATTTCAAAGTGTGTTCACCTTTCCTTCCAACCTTTGTAATTCTCATCTCCTCCTCTTTGTAAGAGACAAACACTGGAGTTAGGAGAAGAAAGAGGATGATAAAACAAGAGGAGATGATGAAACTCCCTCTTCAGATTTGGCACAGACTCTTAGATCATTTTTTTTCTCCAATGCATCAAGAGAACATTCATCAAATGACACAAATTCATATGAGAGAGAGAACAGAGAGAGGAAGAGAGAAGGAGAGGGAAGGAAAGAGAGAGAGCATAAAAAGATTGTGCTTTTAGATTCTAGAGCTGTCTGGAATACTTTAAGTTGAAATTGCACAAATACTTTTTTCCATTCTTCATAACATATTTGGTAAGGACCTGGATAGCCCAGGAGATACTAGATGGGAGAGAGACCTAGGAAGGCCACACAGACTTATGGGTAAATACAGCAAACACGGGGGTGGGAGAGGGAGAATGCAAACAGTGACAGGACAGAGAAATGGGAGTAATTTTGATTCAAATGTGAGGAGGTTCAAATAGCTTTTGTCAAAGTGTGTGACATTTGTGGAGAATCTAAAATGAACTTCGAACTTTACCAAAGCGACAATTTTAGACAGTGTAAAGATCCAGAGAATAGAAATATCAGAAGGTGATGTGGTAACAGACAAACCCTGTCCAGAGTGTCAGGAGATCTCATGTGAGTTGCCTCGTCTCAGAAAAACACTCACACCACTAGTAAAATGAGCATGGTAAAAGTACAGAATGCAAAGGACTGATGCACAAATTAAATATGTATGTGAAGAATGTCTCTAAAATTACTGTTTTGATTCTATGTCCCCCACCAAACATGCACCAGATAAAAATCCAGGCTGAGCCTCACAACATGTCCACAAACAAATGGGCCACAGCTGACATGGACGATGTCACTACTCTGTCAAACAAGCTCGCCTCTGACTTAACAGATGAAAAGCTCATGAAGCTGCAGGTCAGCAAGGGTTACCTGGGGGACTTTCACTCTCCCAGCAGAATTCCAGAGAGCCAGAGAAATCAATCAACTCCCTTTACTCTGGCCCTGTTTTGTGTAGGAGCCTGCAGATTGCTTTTCTTTCTGGAAACTAGCAATAGTTTCTGCAAAACTAGCTGAGTCCAGTTGTTGTAGAAAACACCCACAGGATATTTCATAGGACAAAGAGTGAAGTCTCAGGGTGAAATACATCTATGGCAAAAAGCCTGAAATGTGACGTAGAACGTTAATTGAAAATAATAAAACAAATCCTACAGAGCCCCAAGTTTCTCCTTCGTTTGGCTATTCCAGCAGCCTCAGTAAGACGTCTAGTCTTACATGGCTCTTGCAATCTTCATGACCTTGCCTCCTGTCTCTCCCTTTCATACCATGGTTCAATCCCCTCTCAAGTCATCATACATTTACCATTTTTTTTCTCACTTCAGATATTTTCTTTCGAGATCCTGTTGACATGGGTCATCTTCCTCTTCTCTATCCTCAGTGAGTTAACACCTATGTATGCTTACCAAAGCCAACACAAACATACCACGCTCTCCAGGAGATATTCTGCACCATTCCCTTTCTACTCAGACTCTGCTGTCCCATATGTGTACTTCATATTCATTCACCAAAGATCTTAGAATTATTCATTCCCCTGGCAAGCCTGGTAATCTCAAGGATGCTCACCATTAGATACCATCAAACTGTCTGGGTTATGTAGCCATTTGACTGTCTTCCTCACTTAAGAATACAGAAGATCATGTGCCGTTCATCTCAATTCCCTTGATGACTAATTATAATTTGTGCAGAATAATGTTGCTTAATGGATAGATATACTATGGGAAGGAAGACAGAGAACAAGAATAGGGAAAAGGAAGAGGAAAGGAGGAGAAAATAGAAGAAAAGCAGTATGAAAGACAGGAAATTTTGTAAAGGAGGGTGGGGAAAAAGAGAGAAAGAGAGAGGGTGGGGAAACAAGAAAGAAATAGAAAGGAGCTAAGTGTGGTAAGTCTATCTCCCCTCCTTCTCACCAACTACAGCCACAGTGGACAAGGGTAGAAGATGTAAAGCACCAGCCTGCAGTGATCCACATTCTCCTCATAGTGCCCCTCCACTGGAGCCTCAAATTTGTTCTAAACAAGTACCTTCCTAGGCATAGCACAGTGCAGCTAGAGCATGTGTTTTGGGCTCCTCCAGCCATCTGTTCAATTGTTCTCTGCTGCTCTCTGCCTCAGATGTTAGCCAAATCATTGTATACCTCTGCTGCATTTCTCTCACCCATGGAAACCAGTATTTATTGTGCTCATCTTGAAAGTAAGAAAAGAGGGACAGGAGGAATGTTTGACATGCTTAAGGGCCTCAAACAATCTCAATAGGGAACCGCTCAACTCAATTTGTGCAGTTGTTATGAGGTTTCTTCTCATTCCACTCAGTTCTCAAAAACCCAAGGAAGTTTTTGTAGGCAAACATCGTAAAAATATCTCCTGCTTCTTGCAATCACATACCAAACATGCTAATAAAATTAGACCTGCACTTTGCAGAGCCTATGACTCCCTTAGCGTTAATATTTCCTGCTAAATAGATCTATTTAAAGTCCTTGGGAAAAATATCTGCATTAAATATGCCAAGATAATAAACACATACCTACAGCATAACAAGAGTAAATTCAAATTAGTGAGAAAAACATCAGCTTCACAATAAATAACCAGGCAGCGAACATTCAGTTCCTGCAAGGGAAAAAGCCACATGCACTAGCAGATCCTCAGCCCCACACGGCTCCTCCTTACCATCGGGCCTTGTAGAAATTCCACACTTTCTCTCTGTGTCTGTTTCTTTTTTTTTTAATCTAGAACATAGATTCAAAATTAATACCTTCATCAGAGAGCTGGGGTAATGGTTAAATGAGAGTCTATTCTATACCCATGATCAACTCTCTCTACATAATTCAACTTACTGAGCATTTAATAAAATCTAGATGGCTGTTCATAATAAATGTTCAATAAATTGAAGCCTTTTATTTTTCTGTAGAAATTACTTTTTTTCTTATATTCAAAGATAACGCCATGACTACTTCTTTAGGTTTACATGATGAATTATTGGATGCTCAACTACTCTTAAAATTGTAACTCTTGGTGTGCCCATTAAGAGTGTTTCCAAACTACATTATAATTTAAATTAGAATACAGAGCAAAATACTTCCTTGTGAGATTGAGCAGGTGGCATCCCATTCACAGACATTTAAAATGAAACAAAAACTGGCAAAGGAGTGAAATCATCTGTGCCACTCTTCTTAAGCTGAGACATCCATCTTTTATCTTCCCTTTCCCCAAGACATTGGAAATTCCAGTTCTAGAATCTTGAGCCTTGGACAGAATTACTCTGCCATCTTCCTATTCTCCTAGTCATTGCCCAGTTTCTATAATCAATCTTCTATCTATCTATCTATCTATCTATCTATCTATCTATCTATCTATCTACCTATCAATCATCTGTCTGTCTGTGTTTGTCTGCCTGCTTACCTGTCTGACAGTCTGTCTGTGTTAACCAATTATCTGTCATCCATCTATTTTCTATTATTCACCTACCAATTACTTGTCTATCATTAATCTATCTCTTATTTTGTTTTTCTGCAGAATTGTGACTAATGCAGATACTTAAATAGAAAGTGATATGTCACCCTACCATCTGCATTAATAAGATTTATCAGTGTGACAAAATTTATTGATAACTGTGTCTGTGGAACTGCTCTGCTTATATTTTGCTGAGAATAGGGTAAACCTTTAAAATTTTTGTCTCTCAAGAGTCAAATTGAAAATTCAAAACTGTATTCATATTCATTTTAGCCATAGTTCTACCCACAGTTATTTATTTTAAGTAGAAACTGCCAGATTTCCAAAGGAACTCCAGGATTGTTTCTGAAATATGGAACTCAAATAAATTTCATATAAAATAAATGTTGTGGGATATTTTAGATAGAGAAGAAGCCTTTCCTTCCAAAGCCGAAACTTATTCTAGATGAGCTGGTGTTCAAAGCCAAGAATTAAATGAAAAGAGAAAGAATTATAAACAAGAAAGTTCAAGAAAGAATTTACATATAATTGAAAGAATATTAATTACATTCATTACTTTCTATTCATTATATCATTCATTTACTCCCTGAATAGTAATAGAACAAAAATATTCTTGAAAACTGGATTGTTCACTTGACAAAAATCAGAACAGTTTGAAATTTTATTACTAAACAATTTTGTCCTATTATAGTAATAATCACAATAGGGGAGAATAAATAAATAGAAAAGAAGTTAATGTTTAAATATTTGCTTCTAAGAAATTACTTAGGCAACACTTCTAAGAGCTAGAGTGGTTTGGATGAGAATGGTCCCAATAGGATCAAATACTTGAATACTTAGTTACCAGAGGGTTAAAACTCATGAAAATTAAGAAGGATTAGAAAGTATGCTTTGGAGTAGATGTAGCATTGCTGAATAAAGTTTATCACTAGCATAGGCTTTGAGTTTTCAAAAGCCCATGCTGAGCTTAGATTCTCTGTCTCTGTCTCTCTCTCTATCTCTATCTCTCTGTCTCTTTTTCTCTCTCTGTCTCTCTCTGTCTCTGTCTCTCTGTCTCTGTCTCTGTCTCTCTGTCTCTCTGTCTCTCTCTCTCTCTCTGTGTGTGTGTGTGTGTGTGTGTGTGTGTGTGTGTGTGTGTGTGTGTTTCTTTCTCTTTCTCTCTCTTTCTGCCTGTGGACCAAGATGTAACTCTCAACTACTTCTCCAGCACTACATCTAGCAGATGCCATGCTCCCATAATGATGGTAATGAAATAAGCCTCTGAAACTGCAAGCAAGTCCCCAGTTAAAGGCTTTCTTTAACATATAAACATTGCCTTGATCATGGTATCTGTTCAGAGCAATAGAACAGTGATGTAGAGCGTAGCTATTATGCTAAGAACACCAAATTCAAGATAGTTTAAACCTTCTATGACTATAGATTGAACCCAAACTTTTAAATTCATGATCAGTGTCTGTAAGAGACAACAACAATAATAATAATAGTATGATGTTTTGAGATGGACATATTACATGAAATGATTCTTTCTTCTTTTTAGCATCTTTGATGTGGGTTCTGTAATAAAAGAAAATTATACCCTACCCTAAGAAGAGTGTGCGCGCGCGCACACACACACACACACACACACACACACACACACGTACATGCACACCATACCATAACTTCTAATCTAAAAGAGTACAACCAAAGAACATTGCACTTTATAAAATGGCCCATAAATATACTGTTGGAACCAATGCATCCTGTATTAAAAACTATTTTATTTGCTGTTATCATTTATTTTACTTTTGAGATCACAATTCCATAGTTTTCCCTTTCCAATTTCTTCCTCCAATGCTTCCCATATACCCTTCTGTTTTTTCTTTCAAATTCATAGTCTCTCTTTTCATTAATCACTGTTACATGAAGATATATACATATGTACATATACATACACACATGTATATGTATGCAGATATATTCCTAATGAAATCCGTTCAGTTGGTATAATATTACTTCTGTTTTTAAGGCTGCTCACTTGGTATTAGATAACCAACTGGAGGGCTCTGCCCTAGGGATTGAATACTCTCAACATTTCTTACTTACCTGTAGTAATTTGTGAAGGGTTGAGGTCTCTGGGCATGTGTACTTTTGTTGTTCTCAGTTGGTTTATGTTTGGGCAATCATGTAGGTAAGATTTTATGGGGTATTGTCTAACAATACTAGAAAAGACAATCACTGCCAACTCCATGACCCTCTGGCTCTTATACTCTTTCTGCACCCTCTTCCAAAATCATCCCTAAGCCTTGGATATGAGAGTATTTTGTAGATTATCTATTGGAGACCTCTTTCCACAACTATGCATTTTGATTGGTTGTGATTTTCTGGAGTGTTCTCCGTTTGTTACAAAGAGAAGGTTTTTTTCTTTTTCATTTTTTATTGGTTTATTTATTTACATTTCAAATGCTATCCCCTTTCCCAGTTTCCCCTCCACTATCCCCCTATCCCCTCCCCCTCTAAAAGGGTGCTCCCCCATCCACCCACTCCTGCTTCAGAACCCTAGTATTCCTCTATCCTGGGTTATCAAGCCTCCACAGGATGAAGGGCCCCCCTCTCCCAGTGATGCCAGATAAAGCAGTGTTCTGCTGCATATCCTGCTGGAGCCATGGATACCTCCTGTGTATTCTTTGGTTGGTTGATGATTTAGGCCTTGGGAGCTCTGTGGGTTCTGGTTGGTTGATATTGTTGTTCTTCCTATGAGATTGCAAACCTCTTCAGCTCCCACAGTCCTTGTCCTAACTTCTCCACTGGGGTCACCACGCTCAGTCCAATGTTAGGCTGTGTACATCCGCATCTGTATTGGTCAGGTTCTGGCAGAGCCTCTCAAGAGACAGCTCTACCAGGCTCCTGTCAGTAAGCATTTCTTGGCATTAGTAACAGTGTCTGGGTTTTGTGTCAGCAGATGGGATACATCCCCAGGTGGGGCAGTCTCTGAAAGGCCTTTCCTTCAGTTTCTGTTCCACTCTTTGTCCCTGCATTTCCTTTTGACAAGAGAAATTCTGGATTAATATTTTTGAGGTGGGTGTGTGGCTCCATCCTGAACTGCGGGTTGTGCCTATCCACTGGATATCGTCTCTAAAGGTTCTATCTCCCCTTTGTTGGGTATTTTGGCTAATGTTCTCCCTGTTGGGTCCTGGAAACGTCTTGGGTCCCTGGCATCTGGGACTTTCTAGTGGCTATCCTCAGTTCCCCCTTTCCCACTGCTAAACACCTACTTTTAAATTCCTGACCCTATGTACTTCTCCCCATCTCCTCCCATATCTGGACGGCCCCCCTTTTCCCTCCTCCTCCCTTTCCCTCCCCCTTATCTCTCCCTGCTAGATCCCTCTCTCCCTTTACTTCCCAGAAATTATTCTCTTCCCCCTACTGAGTAGAACTGTAGCATCCATACTCTGGTGTGAACTTCTTTCTTCTTGGGTTTCATATGGTCTGAGTTGTATCATGGGTATTCTGAGCTTCTTTTTGGCTAATATCCATTTATCAGTGAGTACATACGATGTGTGTTCTTTTGTGATTGGGTTACCTTACTCAGGATGATATTTTCAACTTCCTTCCATTTGCCTGTGAATTTCATGAAATCGTTGTTTTTAATAGTACTCCATCGTGTAAATTGATCTACCTGTCGGTCTCTATACCAATACTATGTAGTTTTTTATCACTATTGCTCTGTAGTACAGCTTGAGGTCAGGGATGGTGATTTCCTCAGAAGTTCTTTTATTGTTGAGAATCGTTTTTGATATCCTGAGTTTTTTGTTATTCCAGATACATTGGAATGTTCTTTCTATCTCTGGGAGTTAGAATTTTGATGGGGATTGTGTTGAATCCCCATCAATTGTTTTAGGTAAGATGGCCATTTTTTACTGAGGGTAAGGACTATATTGATCTGTGGGTCTAGGAAAAATGTTTATGTTATTTGCATAAGTTATGCTGGTTTAGTAAAATGGTGGATGTAGGTTCTTCCCCAGGATCCATTACTTCACTAGCAGCGAGTAATTAGCTAGGTTTAGGAGCATAATGGAGTCCAAGCTTCCTCCCCTGCCCTACTCTAATTGATTTCACTTAGCATCCACTTCAATGACAAAAACTTCCAAAATAGTCCTTGTCAACTATAAAAGAAGGCAGGCTCCTTAGTTTGGTTCATGACATCCACCTACTTAATCTCCATTTCTATCTCTAGATGTTTCTCTTGCTATCCTTTCCTGGGATTACAGAATTCTCCTTCTTCTTTTTGGTCAAATATGCTTCTTACTCCTATCTTGAAGATTATATTGATTGCAATTTTACTGCTCTGGTAAAATTCCATGACCAAACCAAGTTTTTGAAGATGGAGTTTATTTGAGGGCTGGAGCCCATTATGGTAGGGACACTATGGCCTGGCAGAAGCAGGAAGAAGCTAGCTGATCACGCTTCATCTTTACATAGGACTCAGAAAGATTAAGAACAGGAAACAAAGTAAAGTGAGGTATAAACTCTCAAAGGCTGTCTCTAGTCATGGACTTTTTCCAACAAGGCAAAACTTCTCAGAGGTTCTATAACCTCTGAAAATATTGAACTTGTTTTGCAAGAATTAGGTGAGGTCTTATTGGTAGAAGTATGTCACTGAGGGTGGGCTTTGAGCTTTCAAAGGCCCATACCACCCTGAGTAAGCTTTCTTTTACTTGACTCCTGCTTGTGTATCTATTAGTAATAGTAGCCAAGATATATAATCAATCTAAATGTGCAGTGTCTGAGAGCCCTGATTACCTGCCCGATGTTACGTTTCTAGCCGAGATGGTCATATTCTAACCCTTTAGAACCATAAGTTCACAAATTAAATGCTTTCTTTTGTAAATTGCCTTAGTCATGGTGTTTTGTAGCAGCAGTACAAAAGTAACTAAGTCATTAGTCCTTTTTATCTCTTCTTTAAACTAACAATCATTCTGAATATGCGGGAACATCTCATTATAATTTTAATGTGTTTTCCCCTGATAACTAGTGATGATCAAATTTTTCCACATACCTATTGTCAATTTGTATATCTTCCTTTGTGAAATACCTACATGTGTATTACTAATTTTTCATCAGATTAGTTGTTTTATTATAGTTGAATTGGTTGTGTTTCTTATATTTTGGATTCTAACATATTATAGAATATATTATTTTCCAATATTTTCTTTTATCTCATGGGCTGTCATTATATTCTATTGATTGATGGCTCCCTGAATTTGGAACCAAACATAGACACTAGAAATACATCCAGATATTAAAGGCCAATCCGTTTTTGACAACTTGCCAAGAACACACAATACAGAAATGGATTCTTCAGTAAGTTCTGATGAGACAAATGGTTACTTATATTAAGAAAGCAAAAATGAATTTAGATTATCAGACTATAGAAAAGCACACAGAGTGTGCTAAATTCTTAAACTGAAAACAGAAAACTACAAATCTACCAGAAAAATATCACCACACTGGACAACCTTCATGACTTTAGCATAGTTCATGATTTAGATAAAACTGCATAGCCAAATATCAACAAAATCTAAGGAGGTGGGTGTCATTAATACCCCATATTTACAAATCAGAAGACAGAGATCCAAAGAGCCAAAGATAGTCACAAAAGAACAATGAAATACTCTGATAGGAAAGACTCTAACTATGTAAGGGACAGCTAATCTTGAGACCAAGGTTGCTAAGTGTTTGATATGGCTGGGGTAGGAGGGTGTTAAGTGTTTAGTATGGTTGGAGTAGGGAAGGCTGTGAGGCACAAGGCACACAGTTGATGTTTCATAGATAGGTATCAAGTGGCTACATCACGTGCTATGAGACCCAAGCTTCCTAGTTAAAATCTTTCCTCGGGAAGGGACCACATTTCTATGTGCAGAAATAATTTTCTGCTCATGTCATTTGACTTCTAAGGGACTGAACTCACATTTGTGGAAGGGAATTTAATGACCTGAAAATTGTTGTTTTCTCAAACATACTGATTGGCCAAGGAGCATGTTATAAATACAGTTCTAAACAAGACTATTAAGGGAACAGCCCTGCAATTATGGCTACTGTAGATAAAGGATGCATGTTCAAAAATATCATGGTAAAAATTCAGATGATAGCATAGATCAGTGAAATAATAGGAGTTAATTTCTGTTTTCCTCAATCTGCATGAATGAGGCATATAATTAACTCAAATCACCTTCACCAGCTCCCACACATGCCAAACATGTGCATGGTTGTGTACACACACACACACACACACACACACACACACACACACACAAACACACACACACACACACACACAAACACAAACACAAAATCAACCTCCTTCTGTGCATTCACAATCTCTTACAGTAAAATAGCATTGGCACAAAATATTCAATTCCACAGGGAAAACTGCCACCATTTTTATTCTACCCTCATCACTATGCTTCAGAATTAACAAGCTTCTTCATTAGAAACCTGATCAGGGAATTCAGACAGGAATCTAATCTGAAAACATCTAGAGAAGCTGAGCTTTCCTGGGCTCTCAATTCCAGACCATGTGATGGAAAGGCTAAGATGAAAGAGGGCAGTGATTTACTTTCACCCATCCAGATACCCTTACCTGACAGACGGAGCCTTTCAAAATGAAAAACTGAATAGCTACTCTAAATAAAAAGAAAATAACCCCTTCTGGTGTGATTTTCTATGTGAGAATACCTGATCCAGGGGAAGATTCCTGTGGTCTCTATATCTGCTCACTTGAAAATGTTAGCTTCACACATTCCTGAATGAGAACACTTGCAGAGATGTCACATCATGACCCACAAGGACTTCGTAAAGATGACAATTCCTCCAGCTTCCATCTTTCTCAGGAGCAGGGAACAGGCGCGCTGAACAAGACTTCTTGAGTCTAATGATAATGACATATGTGTTCAGGATCTGACGTTTCAGGCCTCGTGTACCCCATTCTCCTTTGTTTAGTTATACTGTTTCTTCCATAGATCTTAAAAAGCTCCAGTCCTTGATTCATATTTCTCGTTTTTAATATTTATGTATTTTTGAGATTATAATATAATTACATTTCTCTTTTCACCTTCCTACCTCAAACCCTCCATCCATACGCCCTTCCTGGTTCTCATTCAAATTCATGGCCACTTTTTTCATTCATTCTTGTGGTATATTGATATTTATATGTGAAATAGTCCTCAGTATAACCTGATCAGTCTGTATAAAGTTACTTACATATGGGTTTTGATATCTCACCATTTGCTATTGTATAACCAGTTTGTGTGCTCTTCCACGAGGAAGACTATTTGGTCCACTCTCAGCATACCTTAGTTGTCTATAGATCTTTGTGCAGAGTTGAGGCCTTGGGGGCTTTCCTGTTCAGGTTGGCACGTCTATTCTTATTTTTCTCATTCAGCTTATGTGTAGGCAGTCATATTGGTAATATTTCATAGCAGTTGCTTCTGACATTATTAGGAGACAGTTATGACCAAAACTCCCTGTTCCTCTGGTTCTTGCAATCTTCCCTGGGTTGCTGGCTCTATTTCCAGTACCAGGCATGGTTTCTCTCTTGTAAAATGGGTCTCCAGTCTAATTACGGCTATTGGTGACCACCAAGGTGTGTGTGCCACTACTGAACCCTTAGGGTTATAGTGCTACGCTCGTCACTATTGTGCTTCATAGGTTTCATATCTAGACAATAACGTAGCTTGCTTCCATGATGTCTTTTGGTATCACTAAAGCTAGTCATCAGGGAGGACTCAGTTAGTCCAGCTCAGTTCCAGCTCAGAGGTCTCTGGGCTCTCTGTCTGAAATTCGTGGGATCTTCAGTAATAAGGACTTACCTTATACTTTCCAAGTCCCTTGGACAGCTCTGACCAACAAAAGAAAGGTTCTCATGTCTGGTATTTTGGTTTTTATTAGGTGGTCTTTGGTTGGGTGTTGGAGGGAGTGTGGTCTTATTGTTAGTATCCCTTGCTGCTTTGAGGAAACATGCTAATATCTACTGACTGTTATGACATTCTGTTCTCCTAACATGTACTGACTACCCCAAAAGGCCCAGCAAAGACACCAAAAGTTAAGCCTATATCTTATGCAAAAAATTTTGAGGCTAGAGATGTTGCCAAATATGTCCATGTTTCCACTCCCACCCCACCCTTTGGTTACTGAATTCAAAGCTTTCTAATCCAGAAAATGAACACCCTACTTGTAGACCCAAGAAGGTACGAATCCATCAGTCTAAGCACAAGGGATGTTTTCTCAACCTTAATTTCATTATCACTCACATGTTCTGAGCCATCTATGCATATTTGCATTCATAATGGTAGTAATAGCCCTCCATAGGAATTTTAGTTTTATAGACAGTTTGACTGATAAGATTTTTAAAAAAAAATCTCTATATTGATTCTTTGTGAATTTCCCATCATGGACCCCTATCTCACTCATCTCCCAGTCTCTCCATATCTGCCCTTTGCCTTGGCAACCTCTTCCCCAAAAGAAAACAAAAAAAATTAACATTAAATTATAAAAGAATTTTCTTGTGAAAGCTGCTGTGTCAACATTTGTGCCATAGCATACCCTTTTGTCCAGATGACCTTCATTTGCTAATGTTTATTGCAGTGAGTCATTGGTCTCCTTCAAGGCCTCTGGCTTCTGGTACACTTTCAATACTCAGTCCTCACCAGGACTCCATTTGGATATCGTTCTGTTGCTCTGTGTCTTGGAGATCCAGCAGCTTTGGTTCTGCAGACCAGCTCTTTTATATGTTCTGGCAGTTCAATAATGTTAGGGTGGGCCAACTCAAAAGCCTGGAGCTGAGCCTGGAGAATAGCTGAGTTCGTGTGCCTGCTTCTCTCCTGTGACCATGTCAGCCGGACATGAGGTGAGGGGCAGGGCAAGACCCTCCCTTCCCCTACTCCTACCATCAGGGTCAGATCTTCAGAACTGTCCTGGCAAAGAGTAGGTAGGGTCAGCTTACCCACTTTCATGCCTTCAGACTGGCTCTCCCATACCTATGCCACCAGGGCAAGCTCTACCTAGTTGTCCTAGTGAGTAGGTGAGGTACCTCAGGTGGGGATTGCATTCTCTAGTCTGTGTACAGTGAGGGGCAGGGTCATCATCTCATGCCCTGAAGAGTAAGACACACTCTCCTGAGTGCGGCAGACAGGAAAGGGCAGGGCTAGCTCTCCTACTCTCACACCCTGGGGCCCATGCAAGGGGTGAGGTCATCTCTATACAGTCCTTGGACATCAGCGTGGTCCCAGGCAACAGCCCAGACCAAGGGCATAGCATGGCCTTTGGTAGTAACATGGGCCACTATCTTCTACATAGACCCCCTGCTGCTGCAAGGCCACAGATACAGACATGGCCCTCTGCAGCAACATGGGCCTGGACATCATCACCATGGCCTCAGAAGGCAGCACAGGCTACTCACATCAGGCTGTTCTTACCACCTTTGTGTCTCCAGTTCCACCTCTCCTGACAGTGCATTATCTGATTCTCTTTCTGTTCCATTTCTTCACCACATATTGCTCATCATAATGGTGCCCACTCATCTATGTCACATGGCAGTAGGCAGGCCTCTGGGTATCCTCCACTTACTCATACCACATCAACGATGACATCTTCTTTTGAAAGGTAAGGCAATTAAATTTTTGTCCAACCCAAAGATTCTAAAGGAAATTAATCCCTGGCCAAAGTTTAACACAGCACAGAAGAGCTACAATTCAACATTTTGACAAGCTAAAGACATTACCCTCTGTCACACAACCCTTTGGGAGACAGTTGAAGTTGAATAGAGTCATTCATTCTTGTGCTTGAATCAACCAACTAGAGGGTTTATCAGATAAGCCAAGGATAAGATGTAAATCCAGCAGGACAAGACAGTTGTATGTCTCCAGACTGAAGGTACTGCTCGTCTTCCTGGGCCAGGATTTAGCTCTGGGAGTCAGCAACTCACACAGTGGTCAATTTTATCAAAAGAAGTCATAGGCCCACTAGTTGTACTGGTTCCTGGCTCTATTGATGGACAGTGTAACTCACCACTTCCCAAGGAACAAGAACAGCAACTGCCTTTGCATCTCCAATTCCCCCTCTCTTCATAGCACACAAACTGTTTAGCTTCTCTTCCTTTCCCAGCTCTCCACCACCTACTTATTTACTTCTGCTGTGCCCTGCTGGGAAGAGTCAGACTGGCAGAATTTTTACAGCACAGACATAGTACCTGTTTAATTTGTCAAATAGAACCAAGCTTTGGAGATCTACAAACTATTGTTAATAATTGAGATTTTTCCACACTCACTGCTACAAAAGTTGTCCAGAATGATGGCATTGCCTCACATCCACCATGGAAAATGCACACATTTCAAAGCTGGCCCAGACGGTAGTCAGTCTCCCCTTATGTGGGAGAAATCCCCTCCCACAGGAAGAAGACTGACTCTTGTGAACTAGCATCATACTGGCTAAGCAGATAAAGGAGTAGAAAGCATCGCTAAGATGTTAAGAAGGGTGGGCTCTTTACTGTTTGCCCAGATACACAATTCTATATAGGAACTCCTCTGGCTTATTTTCTTATAAGCCAAAGGACTGTTTGCCACAGATACACAATTCTATATAGGAACTCCTCTGGTTTATTTCCTTATAAGCCAATGGAAAGATTTCATAGACATAGGCCCATATATCCCTCTAGAATATGCAATCATTAAGAATATGGTGTCCGTGGGGGTTCACTTTTCCATTTTCTCCCTGGCTAGATCTAGTATGAAACTGATTTCACAAAGGTGTACTTGCCAAGTGGTCCTAAATGATATTCAAATGGAACATCTTAAAGTCTAGATTGAAAGCCAAGAATATTCTTAACTTCTAATGGAAGCCCTTAAAACTACTCTAGCCAACTATTTTTCAAACTCTCTTTATTGCAGAGAATCTCATTCATGTATTCAAAGAAGCATGATCATGTAAACTGAGAATTTTATATCCATTGCATTCTTATCAATTCTATGCCCCTATGTTCATCAGCTTTTTAAAAATTTCTGTTAAAAAATATCTGATATAAACATCTTGAAAAGGACAAAGGGTTGATTTGACTTCTAGTCTTAAAGGTTTTAGCCCATGAGTTCTTGGCCTTGTCGCTTTTAGATCTGTGGCAAGAAAGTACATCATTGTGTGGAGCCCACTACAAAGCACTATTCATATTATACTGGCCAGGAGTGAAAGTCAGAGGAAGAATATGAACCAGGGACCCATTATTCTTCAAGAGCATGCCCACAGAGTTCTAACTTTCTCCCACTAGACTCTGTCTAAGAGAGATTCTACTACCTCTCAATGGTGACAAGGTAAACACATTACCCTCTGTTATATGACATTGTGAGGAACATTTCTGACCCAAACAATATGCATTCCCCTAGGCTCAGACACATAGCTTCTTCATATAGGTTATATATCTCTGAATATGCATTGTGGACATCATATACTAACCTGGATCATAGTAGGTCAGAGAGTAAGCTTTATTAAATATTTGTTGAATAATACAGTTTGACAAATGATACATCAAATACATCTTTGAACTTTCACCTTTAAAAAATTGCTGATATCAATCATCACCCTGAAGCAAGTTATCTTTGTGTGTTCCTTTCCTTTTTCTATCTGGCCCTCAATTTCTTTATGGGAGAGACAAGGGGAGCATATCTGATAGGCTGTGACACTTCTTTTAGCTTTGTTATTCTCATATTCTGGGGTGCAAGTACATAGATATAGAATGATCACATATTCAAAGGGATAGGATGGCAGGCATAATAAGAGATCCCACAGGATGCCATCATCCTGGATCATAATTACTTTTTGACCAATATTCCTTCTCCCAGTATCCTAGAACCTAGGTGACCATTTATCTAAATAATATTATGAATCTTGTGGCAATTAAAAGAAGTAAAAAAAAAAAAACAGATGAATGAGAGAGGGGACATCAAAGTAAAGGAGTCAGAGAAGAGGAAGAAAGTCAGCAAGAAAGAGACAATTAGAGCCATAGAGCCATCAAAGACAAAAATAGAGACATAGAATGTCTAAGGCTGAGAGGGAGGACAAAACAAAAACACATAGACTCTAAGAGAGAAAATAAAAGCAGAGAAACAGAAACAGACAGGGAGTGATGAAGCAGAAGCAGACATACAGAACTAGGAATAAAAATACAAAAATAAAATAAAAGTTAGCAAATCAGAGAGGAAGTCTGTAGGTCAGAAATAGAGACAAAGAAACTAGAGAAGATATCACAGTTGCACAAGAGGCATAGCCATTGAGATTTCCATGGAGGAGAAAGATAACATTTTTATGTCTCTTTCAAATGATCACCATTTACCAGATGATTTTCCCCTAGGATCTTCTGAATGAGGTAGAGACCTTGGCTCTCTCCTGTCTTGTTTCCTCCCAAAGCTCTGCTTATGCTCAAAAGACAAATTTATTTGAGTCCTAGGTGCTGTTAAATGCTCTCTTGCCTTCATTTACAATGTGCTAGAACATGAGGTTCCTCTGGAGATTTCACGTAGGAGAGAGTCAGTAAAGCCAAGAATAGCAGGGATGGGACTGCCAGCCACACTCCAGGAGCCACAGCAGCACCAAGAGTGGGAGCATATTCACACTTCAAATTCATGAGTTTGCATCTTCATTTTAATAGGCCCAACAGCTCCAACAGCAAACAACTCACCCTGGTCTGGATGCAACCCCATCCTCAGGCAGAGCTAGTCAGAAAGCACTTACTTGCTCAAATAGGAGACCCAAGCCTGGTGATGATTCCATTTTCTGCAAGTGTTTGCTGATTGATGGTTTCCCAAAAGTGAGATTTTTATCATCTTGGCTATTGTGGGCTTCAAAAATTCTCAGTGTTGAATTGAGTTCAAATGATCCCTGCATTCTGTTGACCCAGGTTATAATTCAGCATCAGACCAGAAACACCACGCTTTATTTTATTGTTATTTTTCCTTTTTTTTTCCGATCTCGATTTTGGTTTTTCAAGACAGGATTTCTCTGTGTAGCCTTGGCTGTCCTAGAACTCACTCTGTAGACCAGGCTGGCCTCGAACTCAGAAATCTGCCTCCCTCTGCCTCCCAAGTGCTGGGATTAAAGGTGTGCGCCACCACCGCCAGGCTATCGTTATTTTTCTTTTCAAGTGTTCTTGTGTGGTGTCCATGCAGGTTGGCATGTGCATGGGTGAATTGTGTAGTAGATGGTTGTTTACATGCTTGCAGGTGAGAATAGAAGGTAGAGGTAACACCAGAAATCTTCCTCCGTTGCTCTTCCTTATTATTCTTTTGATATCGGGTCTCTCATTCTATCTCAGAGCTCACTAAGATGGCTTGGCATCCTAGCCAGTTTTTTTTTCTAAGACTGGAATTACAGACATTCCTCCAAACCCATAGGCCGTTTATGTGAATCCTTGGGTCTTTTTGATTGTATGACAAGTGCTTTAATCAGTAAGCTATCTCCCAAGCCCTTATTTGAGTTTTAGCCCCATGATCCACCCTTTCTGCACCCAGGTATCTGCTTCCTTGTTTACAGTAACTCACACCTGTGCATCCCTGAACATGACATATACGTTGGTTGTCAGCATCAGCCCTAACCCACATGCAAGGAGGAAAAGGCTTTCGAAATCTTGAGAAAATTCCAAGGAAGACGAGGCATCTCTTTGTTTCCTCCTAGTACTTCCCCCTGGTACACTCTGAGAATAAAAACAGCTTCAAAATGCAAGCTACATTTAAGTCCAAATTTTCAAGTCTTTGCTGTTAATCCATTTTTAATTGACATGGAGTGTGTTCCCAATTATTAGTGGAAAGTGTAATTTTGGAGCTTAATTAAATGCTCAAATCACATTTCTGCCATTAAAAATTGTTTTGGGTTTTTGTTGTTGTTTTTCTAATGAGCTGTTTGCTGATGACTACAGTATGGATGGAAGGACCAAGAGAGGCTGGAAAACAGCTCCAGATACTGCAAGAGAAATAACTCCACTGTTGATAAAAAGAATAACCCCGTGTGCAGCAGGGGGCGGGAAGAAAGCCTAAATTTATTGCTGCTGTGTTGAATGTGCAAATGTCACCTCCTTAAAGAGGGAAAATTAGTTTCTAAGCCTGGTTTAGCAGCAAGCTCTGGCTGTCTGCATAATATTGGATTTTTCAAGGCTTCTATGATGCCCTGGGGTGGGATGTTTTGCATGCAAATTGCACATTATATAATGCTAAAGATGTTATATAAGGAAAAAAATGAAGTCTGAGGCTCATCCTTTTTTTCTTTTTTTGTATTATACTTTTCAAGCTTCCTGGTCTTTTAATTTTGGCTAGCATTTACTGAGCACCTACTGTGTCTTAGGTGTTTATGTGGCATTTAAAACTCATGATAATCATTTTAAAGAGGTATAACTATTCAATTTGTGCACATAACGAGACTGAGGGTCCCAGGGGTTAACTGACTCAGCTGTTCCTTGGAAAGGGGTATTGCCCATTGATCCACACCAGAGCTTCGCCAACTGGGGCATGCATCCATATTCCCCAGAGGACTTGTTAACATACAGATTGCTGGGTCCTAGCCCAGACTTTATGATTCAATTAACTGTGAGTTTTTAGTAAGTTCCTATGTACCTCTAACACTGATAGTCAGGAGGTCCACTGGGAAAATCTCTGATCAGTAACATACTTTTGCTCCAAATATGAGATACCAGGGATAAAGGGGATTTTAAGATATCATTTGATATATGTCTTCCTTATTGGAGTAGGGGGTGGAGAGAATGTCAATTTGGAGACAGAAAGGTGGCAAGTACCAGGGTATGCTCACCATTAGGTTGACATTCAACAGACGAGTTACTTCAAGTATGAACTTACATCATGAGCTGATTGTCTCTTCAGCCTCTTGCCCTGTGAAGGCAATGTCAGCATTAGTACAGTCTCTTCTCAACATGAGAATCAAGCCCTTCACTCATGATGAGATTGGGAGGAATAGGGGAGAAAGGCAAGGAAGAAAGGTCTCAGGGTAGGCTTGGGCTTCAGCTCTGTCAAGGCTTCAACCATTCCAGAAGAATCACAGATTGTTTGCACAGTCAAATTGAGATGCAGTGAGACTCAGGAAGACATTCATCACCCCATTTCGTATTTGTATGTTCTTCCTGTACATGCTACAAAAAAAAAATCTGATTTAATAAGAGTTATTCTTTTTATAGTTTTTAATTTTTTTTATTAAAAAGGAGGGTTTAAGGGCCTGGGAACATAGCTCAGTTGTTGAAATTCCTAGTACACAGAAAACCCTGGATTTGATCCACAGTGCAACATAAAACCAGGCATGGTGAAATGTGCTTGGAATCCCAGCACCAAGAAGGCAGATCAGAAGTCCATTGTGTTTAATGAGTTTGAGGCCAAGCTGGGATATATAAGATTAAACCAAAAAATAAGGCTTATATGTTTCAATATAAATATTTAAAAGAAGATACAAGTGTTGTATGTTCTTCAGGTCTTCTTGGGTATTCTAATGAAAGAGCTTCCCAAGAGAGGCCTGGATTTCTCTCTCAATAATGGAGAAGATGCAACCGTGGTACCAACGTTATGCAGAAACTACGCATCACAGTAATAGCTTTCATTTATAACCAGAAGTACAAAATAGCCTTGTATATGCCTGCAAGCCTGTCACTCTCAGGACTGTAGGTGCTGTTGAGAAGCAAGAAGAACAAGGGTTGGGCTCAACTAGAGACACACTTACCTGCTGAGCCACCAAGGCTTATAATGTCTGTGCTCCATTCTGCACTGGGGAACTTCAATAAAACACACATGAGAACAAGCTGTACCCTGTGTGGAGCCCCCATAATACTTGTCCTGAGCACCCCACACCCCTGGTCACAGCTTGCAAAGATGTAAAACTCAATACCTGAAGTCAGGATTATTTTCCCATAACCATTGTTTGACGTCACTGGTTCTAATGACAAGCACATTTCGGGAAATTTTTTAAAAGGATTGGTTTTATTTTTAATTTATTTGTATGTACGTGCACTTGGATATGGAAAGGCACACATAAGTACAAGTCCTTACAAAGGCATTGGATCCCAGGACTGGAAGCTACAGGTGACCATGAGCCACATACTGTGCTTGCTAGAAACAAAACTCAGGTTCTGTGCAATGGTAGTGCATGTTCCTACCTGCTGAGCCAAATGTTTGGGTTTTGTGGAAAGGAAGACTTTATAAAACTGCAGTCAAAGAAATATGGAAATTGTCATTAAGATTTTCCCCTTTGTTTGGATAAGATTATAAGGAAGAAAGAACAGATCAAATCCCGTCACAGAAATTCATTTTTATCTTCTTGTCTTATTTTTTAAATGAAAATTTTTATTTTATTATATTGGCTACATAAGGTCATTATCACTCAAATATGTAATATATTTTGATCATATTTTACCCCACACTCCACTGCTCTGTGTTTTTTTAACTCTCATTAGTCTTCTCCTAGATGGCTTCTTACATTTCATGCCATCTGTACCTATACCTGTGTCTCTGTTTCTGTCTCCGTCTCTCTGTCTCTCTTTTTATCTCTCTATATATCTGTCTCTCTCTCCCTCCCTTCTCCCTCTTCTCTCTTTCTCTCACTCGTGCAGCAAGCTAAGCCCACCTGACACTTGTTCTGCTCCTTCTCAACACCAACATGCATGCTTGCGTACATATGCAGGATTCCTCTATCTCTTTATCACACACACACACACACACACACACACACACACACATACACACACACACACTGAGATAGAGAAATAGAGAGGGGGAATATACATAAAATCATAAACAAGAGAAAACATGTGCCATTTGTCACTTTTAGACTCTTGCTTTGCTCAGCATGCTTATCCAGATGTATCTATTTTCCTAGAAATGACATAACTTTATCATTCTCTTTACTTTTAATACTATCTCAGCACCCGGCCTAATGTTTCTGCTGAATTTGAAATCACACCCATATCAGTGCAAGTATGTCCAAAAGTTCTTGATCTAGCAACAGCAGCAAATCCAGAAAACACAATAAAAGAACCTAGCAAAAAACCACGGCCAGGCCCTGCCCCAATCCTATCATTGCGTCCATGTTTTACGCGGCCACATCCTGAGTACACAGAAGATAAATGGAAGACAGGGGCTGCAGAGTGACTAAATCAACCTGAGGCATGTCTCCTGCAATTATAGTGAACTTAGCATGCTGAACTCACTGGATGAACTTCAAAAATGTCTATCTTGATGATTCCTCACATGCCTTTTGCCTTTTTTCTAGTTTTTTTTTTCAACCTTGCAAAACTGATTCAATAAAACAACACATTTTTTAAACTGTCTTGTTTTCAGCCTCAGGATATGTTCCAAAATGTTCTATTCTTTTTTCAAAACTGTTGTACACCGAATTTGGAGTTTAATCTTCCAGATGTCTTTTTGTGTTCCTGCCCCTGTACTGATCTCCTATTCCCTATTTTTTCAATTATTATTAATTTTTTATATAGTTTAGCTGTTATGCCCCTCCTGGTCAGCCCTCTGACAGTTCCTCATCCCATTCCTCTTCCCCACTCCTGTCTCCAAAAGGATGTCTTTCCACCCCACCAGACCTCCCTACTCCTTGGTGCCTCAAGTCTCTCAAGTGTTAGTTGTATCCTCTCTCACTGAGGCCAGAATCAGGCAGTCCTCTGCTCTATATGTGTCAGGGCCCTCAGACTAGCTAGGGTATGCTGCCTGGTTGGTTGGTGGCTCAGTGTCTGAGAGATCTCGGGGGTTCAGGATAGTTGAGATTGCTAGTCTTCCTATGGGGTTGCATTTTTAAATTTATACCATTAATTCCACTTTGACTTGCATGCTCTTACTTTTGTCTTATGTTAATACTCTTCTCATGGAACTTAGACAAGTTACAGACACTGCTCTGTTCCCTTTCCTCGATGTTAGCATCTCTTTTATTGTCACTGCTGCTCCACAATGGTTACGAGATTTCCCAGGTTTTCGAAGTGTCCCCATCTATCTGTAAGAACAGGTGATAAACCTTAGATACGTCTGGTGATTAAATAGGCCAGATAAGTAGTGCCAGCAGTGACTGATGAGAAAGTCGAATTCAGGAACCAGAGGAGCTTGTGGGCACTTCAATAGCGCCCAGATGATGGACCCAGGAGCAATGAACAATATGAATCTATTAATGACACATCCCATCATAGAAACTGAATCAGACATGGGTTGTGCTTCATAAACGAGATCATGAAAGGGACAGAATGGCTTTGATGTTGTAGACCTAAGGGACACGTCAAGTAATAGCCTTCTGAAATCATGAGATTGGCTGGCAGGGGCTTAGAAGAGAACACATTTACAGGTGAACATGTAATCTTACGAAGAAGAGAGCCAACAATAATCCCAGGAGAACTGTATGCTGAAATCTATTTGACTACTTTCCTATTAAATCATTCTTGGTGAACGTAGTTTCTACCTCAGTGTCTTCATGCTTCCCTTGAGTTGCTGGCTTGGAGAGTGTAATCATACATAGGTCAGTGTGATCTCTTACCCAGCAACACTACTACTGGAGGCCAGGGAATCCATAAGTGGTTCTGATCAATGCAGGGACAGTGTGAGAGGTGGGGGTCCGACACTGTGATGATGAGAACTGTTATGACCATGTCCTTGCTGTCGCCTGGGCCTCGCCTCCAGGCAGAGTAAACACCAAGTTGATATCTGTGCATTCAGTCATTCCAGCCAAAAATGCCTCTGCCTTGGCTGGTAAC
The DNA here is from genome assembly GCA_019843815.1 of Montemys delectorum. Lineage (NCBI taxonomy): Eukaryota > Metazoa > Chordata > Mammalia > Rodentia > Muridae > Montemys > Montemys delectorum. The sequence goes on from JADRCD010217061.1 coordinate 40,741, forward strand.
TAGTTTCAGAAGCCACTCTTTAGTTTTAGGGCAAAGAATCACCCAATTTTAAGAAGAGGATCTTAAGGGAAATATGTTATTGAAGGAAATTGGTCAAGATGTCATTTCTACAGCCTTTCTATTGCCATTTGTCTTAGTTAGCATTCTGTTTCCTTGCTTTCACTATTCAGTCACTGACAGCCATTTCTATTGTTTTCTGTTGCAGAGCCCTGGTCATACACTAGTTTATGCTTCTCCCCATATCTGCCAGGTCAAATGCTCTACCTAGAGCTTGTGATGAGCACCTACCCCAGGCCTTTGATGTATGGATAATATAAATTTGGATTTGTTTTATTTACCAAGAGGGCCTGCTTCCAATTCATTTGCCTAATCTCCTTCTGCTCTTCTTAGACTGGATATGAGATCTCTGTCTTACACTCCAAAGGTTCAAGGCGCCCTTGCTCTAGTGTCACCTGGAATTAAAAAGTATGACAGTGAGTTCACTAGTCCCCATACTAATGGGAATGATGCCAATCAGTCAGGTTTTTTCCATAACCCATAAATACTTGTGGCCATTCTCATGCCTGGCATTCCCTTTCTTAGATAGGAATTAGACTTGCCTCTTGACATCCTTGAGCTATTTGTTATTAGGACTTGATTTCTTGGCCATCTTTTCCACATCTATTTATACTTTGCACATCATTGATTTGATAATTATCTCTGAAACTTCTCACTAAACAAAAAGAATTAAAATGAAGTCACAGATGTAGATTCTTGATGATTTTAAGTATACATGTTCCATTTTAAATTATTCACTTGGAGAAGTCAGGTACAGCCTCAGAGTGTTCACTGTCTCTCCTAAACACCACAGTCTAGTGCTATGCCTCTCACGTGCCCTTTCATTGCATTGCTGCCCCAGGTTACAGTATCAGACTAACGAGGTTTTAAAATACTAGAGTAGTGAGTGCTCTGAGTTTGCTTTTCCAAGGGCACTTTACTACATGGATAACGAAAATAGGTGCTGATAATATTTAACTCACATGGTACTAATTTCTAACTTTATTGTAACATCTTTGGGACAGGGAACTTGTATAAAGAATAGTTGCTCTCTCAACACATAGTTGACAGGAAAGTCCCCTAGGACCTCTAAGCACTGAAAATATTAATGATGATCATATTACATTTTGACTAAAACATAATGGATTTTGTATGCTTTTTAATGCCTAACTTGTGGGGTTTGTTTTTCTCAATTTCAGTAACAATGCTTCTATAAAATTAAGAGTCAACATGAAATGGCTATGAAATTATAGTTGAGTGAACTGTTTCTTTTTCTGAGTTTTTGGAATGGAAGGAGGAACAAGAAAGGGCCTTTGGAAATGTTCTTTTTAGATGTGTGCATAAGATCTAGAAAGGAGAAAGAAAGTTAGGAGTAACTCAGAGTACTTGAAGCAATCAAAAGGAACATTCCCATCAATAGGCAAGCCAAATTGGATGTGCCCATTAACAGAAGAGGAAGTATCAAAAAGTGGTCTCAGAAGACTGAATATAATCAGTAAGATAATAGCATGTAAATCATACAGTCACAAGAAACTGAATTCCACTGGTAATAATCTTGGATGAGGAGCCTCTGTCTGCTGTGAACTCTGGATAGTTATGTGGAAGAACTGAAAATTACCAGGAGAATTCTAAATCAATGGAAAGCCAACCATTGAAACTACTGAACCCTAGAGAAATAGTAGACTGGGGTTCTATTTGAGTCAGTTTGACCACTGAGGAAGGTGAAGGATGATGCCTTTGGAAATGTGGATCTTAACATGAAACTAAGAAGGAGAGAGCAGACAACATGTAGTAGCTGCTATGTCATTAGGGATTACTTATCAAGCAGAACTTATCTATCAGATCAGTACTACCAAGGTAGCTTACCTGGAAAGCACAAAGAAATTTCAAGAAGTGTTCTAGGTTCCAGGAAAGCAAACAAAAACATCTATCATGGACTTTATTCAATTACATAGACAGTTATAAAGGAACACAGATCTGATTGTAGCCACTGATTCTTGTCTGAGATTATCTACTCTAACCATAGTTACCCCTTGAATGTACGCCCTTGATGTACATTTATTGCCATTTTCACTAGTATTTAAGTATCTGATTTATGTTTTATCCAAAAGGAGCTACTACTTAAAGAATATACCATATTCTTGCATCCCAGTTCCCTGCTTATGTAGCTCTTGTCTCCCTGTCTAGGTTATTTATAATTGTTCTCCATAATTAAGTCCTAGTGTTTTCTAATTATACCTAGTGGATCTTGTAGAGAGTTGAAGTGTCCCTTTCAAAACCACTTGGACTTTTCCTCTCTATACATATTTCCTATCTTTGGTATTAATGTTTAATACCTAGACCATGAAGCCATATACTCTTCAAATGCTCAAACTATGCTACTACTGCTACTTCAAGCCACAATATCAGTGCCAGGAGTATGATCTGACACATTAGTAAGTGCTGAATATATGTATAGTAATGCCTAAGGGGAAACAGGAAGTCACTGAGACTGAGAAAGTAAAACCAAGTATACAGGTATAAGGGGATCTAAGATCTATTGTGTGGCTATAGAAGATTCTGACAATCTTCAGAGTTCCTCTGGTGCTTGTTTCATATGCTTGTAATAAGAATAGACTTCAGAGAGATTATCATTATGATTGAAAGTTTTGGTTTCTCAGAACAACCCCTTGGAAAAGCTACACAGATCTTAGTGCAAATGTTTGCCAGAGCTAGGTTTATATTCTCTATCTTGACTATGGATTTGTTTTTGCTTCATGTACTGTGCAAGTAGAGTGCTCAGTCTTCAAAATTATAGATCTATCGGTCAGCTGTCTTAGGCTGCCATAAGAAAAAGAATTTCACAGTGGAGGATATGGCTTAAAGGAATAAATCTATTTTGTCATTGCTCTGTGCCAGTAAGTCTTCTGAAAATTCCAAAGTAATGTTATAACCAACACAGAGGGGAAGAAGTGACATGGATGCCATGTTTTTCTGTATATAAACTTTGACAAGGGTCTTTCAACCATCCTCTCATCAAACAGGTCATTGCTTTTTGAGTCCATGCAATCTTGGAAACTCCCTAGGAGACCTAAGTTCCATCAGTGAAAGAGTCAATAAGTATGTCCAGGTTCAGAGCCTCAATCTATGCCCACATATCTAAGAACAGTTTCTCATGACTTCTATCACGTCCACCAACTTGTGACTTGAGAATTAAAGAACAAAGTTCAAGCACAATTTTTCAACTTTCTCTCTCAAAGTAGATTCCTTACACAGTCAGAGCCACAAGTTAAACGCTTTTTTAATTTAAAAAAAAGTTTCTTTCATGTTGAATTTTAAAACTTGAGAAGTTATTTCTTAATTAGCCATGTCACTAGAAGGATTAATTTGAGAAAATATTAGAAAAGGATTGACAACTTCAAAATGATTTTCTCTTTTTAATGCCTTAGCAAGCCCTCTCTATATTTATGTTTAGCTAACATTTTCTTGAAAATGAGTTGTATTTAATGACTGTAGGCAATTGTGGAGCAGGAGAGTAGAAAATAAATTTTATAATATATTCATAAATAAAATAATAAAGAAACAATAAGTGGAGGTGTATTTCAGAATCCATGTCATGTTCTCTTTGTCTGACTTTCAAAACCCTTATAATGATTTTCTCTGTAGATGAGAAAAAAAAACACTTCCTAGAAAAGATAAAAGTTTAAAAATTAAGATATCTTTCTTTTCAGTTTCAACTGTGCCATTTATTATCAATCAATCTTGAGCTTATGTCTTATCCTTTCCCCACATCAATTTACATATAAATAATTCATCAATTAAATGCCTTCATTGTTCTCTCAATAACAAGTTTCTGTCTGTCAATCATGCTATAGGTAGGTACCTGTGTAGGTTTGAGGACACAGATGGTATGTGATGAAAAATTACATGCATAAGCATTAATATAAAGAGTAAATAAATGATTCTATGTTGATTCTCCAAAAATGTGATAATTACCCTACAAAGTGGGACTTTGTAGATGAAAATACTGAATTCACCAATCAAGGACTATACAGGGTGGGACTGAATGTTCTGGCAGCATGTGTATAGTAGAGGATTGAAAATTCGGTCATCAATAGGAGGAAAGGACCTCGGCCTTGTGAAGGTTTTGTGCCCCAGTGTAGGGGAATGCCAGGGCCAATAAGTGGGAGAGGGTGGGGTGGCAGGCATGGGGAGGGGGGAGGCAAAAGGAGTTTGTTCTTGTTGTTTTTGTTTGTTTGTTTGTTTGTTTTTTGGAGGGGAACCTGGGAAAGGAAAATTTTACATGTAAATAAAGAAAATATCTAATAAAAAAATAGTTACAGGATTCCTCTTTGGTTATTACCCAATCAGTGATTTAAAATACATTACTTTGAGATGAGTGGGTAGCCCCATCCCTTGACTAAGAGCTGTGGCCAAAATTTTTAATACAGAAATGTTCCTATTCAAAGGAAAGACAGGAACAAAAAGTGGAGCAGAGACTGAAGGAAGGGCCATCCTAGGACCTCCCCACCTGAGAATCAATCCTGCCTGCAGACACCAAACCCTGACACTGTTGCTTTTGCCAAGAGGCACTTGCTGATAGGAACCTGGTGCAGCTGTTCCCTGGGAGGCTGTGCCAGTATCTGACCAGTGCAAATGCAGATACAAGTTTCCAAACATCAGACTGAACTCTGGGACCCTTGTCGTGGACCTGGCAGAAGAACTGGAGGAGCAGAGGGGGATTGTAACCCTATAGGAAAAACAATGTTGGCTGGCCGGACCACCCAATACTCCCAGGGACTAGACCACCAACCAAGGAAAAGTACAGGGAGGGTTCCAGGGCTCCAGATACATATGTAGAAGAGGATGGCCTTGTCTGACATCGATGGGAGGGGAGGCTATTGGTCCTGTGGAGGTTTGATGCCACATTATAGGGAGATGCTGGGGCAGTTCGGCAGAAGTAGTGGGTGGATGGGAGGGGGTGCATCCTCAAAGAGGCAAAGGGGAGGGGGACAGGGGGAGGTGGGATAGGGGATAGTGGAGAAGTAACCAGAGAGGGAGATATCATTTGAAATATAAGCAAATGGAAAGATAAATACATAAATAAATAAATAAATAAATAAATAAATAAATAAATAAAAAATAATAAAATACCACTTACAGCTAAATACGTCAATTAAGATTTGGGGTGGCAGGGAAAACTTCATCTAAGATTTGGGAGAATGATAGAAAGGTGAAACCATTTACATGAATGTTGGTTAAGTTAAAGGAGTCCATAAGATTCTCAAGATAGCCTGAGACTAACTACCAATAAACAATCTATATTCCTTAGTAATAACAGAAAGGAAGGTAGGTATAGAACAGATAGGCCATCCAACAACAGTTTGAAATAGTTCAGTCCTATATAAGAACAGAAGGAATAGAACCTAAGACTAATTCTCACCCTGCTCTTTAAGCTCCTGTTGGTAACTCCCCATGGGCAAATTCACAGAAAGATGGAGGATAAGGTGTCCCCATGGCTGCAATCTGTAGCATTGGAGAGATAGAGTATGTGTTTTTATTGTCATGATCCATATTCCTTGGTATACAAACTACACTTAGTCTCTCTCAACTCTCAAAAACCCCGGAGTAAAGTTCTGCCTGCAATCTATCAGCAGAGTCAAGCACAGATGTGGGCAAAGGTTGTTGGGGAGTCCTTTGCCAAAGGTCTTGAATCAGAGAACTATAAACTGAGAAGACAATTTTGGTTTCCTTCAAACACTCAACATGACAATGGTGAGACAAGAATGAAGAAAGTGGGGTAGTGGGATTTTTAAAATCATTGTAGTAGGCATGTTTCAAAGGGACAGGAACAAAATGGCCAATGTAGTCCAGAACAAAATCAACATGGCAGGTCTCCTGGTCTAGTGTGAAGCACTGTTTCTTCCTGGGGATCACATAACATGGAGATCAAGTCCTCCTTCACTGCCCTTTCAACTCTGTCCTTTCATTGGGTGAAAATTTAAAATACCTTCCCTCACTATAATTCCTAGTGATCCATCAAAACTATGTCTTCCTGTACCACCCCCAAGGAGCTTGCTTGGCTTAGACTGTTTATTTCTCAAGGAGTAATGATTCTACCAGATGCGACAACCACAAAACCATTAGTTAAAATTCTGAGGACAGCAAGCAGTCCCTTAATGTTCTTCATACCACTGAAGGTACAAAGGTGAAAGGGCTCAGGATGACTGACAACAGACTACTGGCTATCTATATTTTAAAGGTTCACACAGAGTGTGTCTGGAACGCTGATTCCTTTTGGGTACTTAGTTTTTCCTATATCATATGAACAAGATTCATGGTAAACTACAAAGATGAAATACAGACAGAACAGCAAATAACACATATATTCAGAAGTAACTATCTGAAGAAATAAAGCATGAAAGCCTTGTCAGTTGAGGTATAATTAAGAGCAACAGAAATACAAACAGAACTAATAGAAGAAGTCACAGATAAAAGGCATCATCATGTGACCATTTGCAATTTGGAGAGCTATGCAGTTAAATATTTGCTTTGATATAATTATAGTTTTATATATAAAATAAGTAATTGTATTTTATTTATCCTATCACCCTCTTATTTGCTATACATAGTTAATAGTAGCTAGCTTCACATCTTTATGTTTAATTTTCAAATATCATCATAAGATCAGTTGGAGAACTGAGCAGGAGCATAATATATATTGGCACAGAACAATATGGTGGACATTCTGTACATCATGTTTAAGAAATAGGCCTAATACATTTTTAACTTTGCAAGAGAGCACCACTATGCAAACTTGCAACATAGTTTTTCAATTACTTACTTTCAAAGTTTAGGGAGGGGAAGTGAAGCCAGGAGGAATTAAGGGAAGGTATTTGGGAGTAAATATGATCAAAAGATATTGTTAAAAGGTTCTCAAATAATTAATAACATACTTCTTATTAAAAGCAATATTTTATTAATGCAAAGTTGATGAGAAGTTAACTAGACTCTATCAATTACTTGTCCTTCCCAAGGTAATAGTAAGCAAGACTCAGGTAAAAGAAGAGGTAAAAGAAGGGAAGATGGTGGTAGCCAACAGCACCAACAGGGCCATGGAACCATGGAGCTGCTGGAAAGAGTCTGAGAGACCCATGAGGTTTTACAGAGAACCGCAGCAGAGGAAGATGAGCCTTCCAAATGCACAATATCTCTGAAATAACAAAGACAGCAAAAAAGGCAAGTCTTATGGGAAGAGATTTTTAAAAAGTGGATTCGTGGATTTGGGAGCAAAGATGGTAGAACAGAGAGGTGGGAGAACCAGGGATGATACAGGGATGAAGTGTGGCTGCAATGGACAAAGGAACATGTCATTAATGAGTGAGGCAGGTCTTCAGGCCACCAGGAGGCCCACCTCTTCCTGGCAGGACAAGTAGGCCAATGTTGCCACTGAACCTACAGTGAAGCAGCCTTTGCTGCTGCTGTATCTGCACTGCTCACCTTGCAGGGAAGGGGATGGGGTGGGCAGGAAGGAAGGGGAGATCACAGATTCTCCCCCACTGTTCTCAGGGTGCAAGGATGATAGTTGTACTCAAGGTGCTAGCACAGATGCCAGCGCTGGTGAGGGAATGGAAGGCTGGTGTACAAAATTCCCAGTAATTAATAAAAATTTTATGTTCAGGGGAAAAAGAAGAGATCATGTGGGGTTCAGAGGACATTACTGCTTGAACTTGATGTTGTCAGACACATGTTTAGACAGTCCATATGACTGTTGGCATGAGCAGCCAGATACTTAAGGCCATCCTAGACTTTCTCACACAAACTAAACATCTAATCTATGCTCACTTTGTGAGTGGCCCCAAGCCAGACCAGCAGAAAGTCATCTTTGCTTTGATGTCAAAGCTATTCAGTTTTGTTGTGGTTTCATATGCAGTAATAGGTGATCTGGTTGGCATTAATGCCAGTAGATGTTAGTAAGCAGAAACTTTAAAAATATGTGATCAATATTTGAGTATTTTGATTCTGAGTTAGAGACATTTAATGATGAGTACTATAAAACTCTAAAGCTTTTTGTTCACACCTGTTCAACAATGACTCACACTGGAGTACTAGCAGTATGTGTGTTGTCTCTCTCAAACTCATCACAATCTCTGGAATACATCAAGTGATCCATAAATATTTTGAATGGAATGGAATGAAGCAGAATGGAGTGGATTGCTTAAACCGAGTTTAACACCACACAACTGTAGAAACACCATGGGTTTTGGATTTAGGGCCTTCCATTATATATCAGTTAAGCTAATATCAAATATAGTACTAAGTGTACTATTGACCCACATGATTTGGGTTCACCTTCCAGCTCGCCCATTTACTAATGATTTCACACTAGTGGAGCTTCTCTCTCTCTTTTTTCTTTTTACCCATTTCTTCATCTATAAAATCAGAGTGCTAACTTACCCATTTGCAAAGCTTTTGTGAAGACTGAGAGGTTTAGATTCAGAAAGCACTTAGAGTAGTGCCTGGCATGTGGTAAGTGTTCAGTAACTATATTTTAAATCACATAACAATCCTCAGTCTCAATTTCCTCATCTGTAAAATTCATCTATGACAATTGTTATGCCAGTCTCCTAGGGCTGCAAAAATTGCAGAACAAACATGTTCAAAGAATGTTAGCAGAAGGTCCACTCGTAGGCAACTTTAATCATTTTCTCTCTCATTCCCTTTCTTCCCAGTTACTACTCATCATCAACACAAACCCAGGAACTTCATGGTTCTGCAACATGGAAAACACATTTGTTTTAAGGTTATGTGAGGATCAGATGGGACTGTATATACATGTGAAATGTCCTTTGTACAGCAAAGGCCAGAAAATATTATTTCTCTTCTTTTCCCTTAGCTTTATTAGAAGGCTTGAAACCTGAACCAAAGAAAGAGTAAGACACTGTCTCTGTGGCAGTTAGTCTTAATTGTTAACGTGATTGGTTCCAGAATTAACTAAGACATGGGGCTCTGGGTGGGTTTGTGAGGGCATTTCCATGAAGGATTAACTCAGCAGAGAAGACCCTCCTCCAGAGTTGATATCAACTTCTAGTACTAGCTCGCATATGGAGAAGTCCGAGAAATATGATTCCTCTGTCGCATGAATATATTCTTCTTATAGCCGTGTTTGCTACAGTTACTGCCACTATCCTTCCCTGACATCAGAACTTAGCATTTTCAGCCTGCTAACAGGAATTAAAGACCAGTGACTCTACAATCTTCCCACCCATCGACATCCAGCTAGGACTTCTGAAACATTCAGCCTCATACACATGGCAGCTGCCAAGTTCTCAGCTTCTCTGGTGTGCAGATTGCCTTCGTTGGGCAGCCCCTCCCAGACTATGTAGTGTAAGCCAGTGTCGTCAATCTCTGATTGTATATATTCACTCTATCAGCTAGTTCCCTCTGGAGAATCCTGATTAATAAAGCCTCTCCACTAAGCACACATCTTTAGAATACAGCCGTAGCTTATATCTGGTCCCTTTGTTTCTGCACTCGTTTACTGAGAGCTCGAACAAGACCTATGACCTTGGTTGTTCCTTAATAATAATAAAAAATTAGGTAAAATTTCGAGACCTAAAAATATTAAGACTAATAGACAATACAGTTTTGAAGTCTAGACAATTAGGCAGTCCCTAAACCTCATACCATTTATTTTCAAAAGCAATGAATCCTTAAGAAAATGTAAAGTGATATTTTCCCTGAAGATTTATGCACATAATGAGGACATAAATAGCAGCAAGTTATCCTGACTAAACAAATGTATCTATTTGAACTTTCCACATTTTTTAACTTTGTTTTATTAATTCACTGATAAGGCTTTTATGTATTGGATTTCAAACTTAAAAAGTTGTATTTTCAAGGCGAAGGATGTAATTCAGTGGTAGAGCACTTGTCTGTAACTCATAATTCTCTGAGTTCTATCCCCTTTACATTCATGTTCATGCACACACACAAATGCATACATGTCATGTATATACATATTTTGTGTGTATGTATTTAAAATTACCTTCTGCATACTTCTTTATTTACTATAGCACCAGGCACCTCCGTCCCATCAACAAGTCTGTTGCCAAACAATAAATAGTGATTCAGGCTGGCTCATGACTTGATTAGAAAAGCATCCCAGAAGTTGAAAAGAAAAATGCTGAAACTAAGGACTGATTATGTTATTCTTTTACTTAAAACTCTTTTGGGTCTACTCATCGATGCAAAAATTGTATTCGCCTGCCTTCGGTGATGTGGAGAAGCCACATTTCCAGGCCGAGCTTATCTCCTGTACCATATCCTTTATCAGTCCAATAGCCTCCTTTTCCTTGAATGTATGCTCCACCCCAAACCACCAACCTCTGTTCATATACTGATTGCTTCCAACTACCTCTTGTTTATTCCCAGTGTACCTGCCATCCTAGTAGGAATTATGCTATTCAGAATTAAAATGTAACTACTCTATTATTAGAGCAAGGATAATGTTATACTTGATTTTGGCACACTTTACTGGAATCACTCATATTATCAGTTAAGTAAGTATTTATTTTTTTCATTTAATGACAAGGAATCAGAGGTATAAGAAATAATGCTAATTAAGGACAAAAAATCTAAAATAATAAATTGAAAACATCCAAAATTAATTCAAAGAAAAGCTTAGGTCTACAGCATACACCTAATCCAACTAAAGAAATTAAATAAAATAACTAACAAACTATAAACAACAAAAAGAATGTTAATTACATTGTTATTTCATGCAGTGGTTGAAACTTGATTGCTGTCTCCCTTGACAAAATGAAAATACTAACTAAATATAACAATTTGAATGAGGTTGCACTATGTAAATAGCATTGATTTTGATGCTGTTGTTTGCATTAGAGTAAATCACAGTTAGAAAATAGCTATCCAAGTCAATGGTTCTAATTTAAAACCTAGTTGTTTTAATTATTCCCTGAAGCTATGACATTATACTCTATTCATATGTCCAGGGAAACATACCAAATTTATGTACATACATATCACACTATACTCCTAGATAAATGAAGAGATTTTTGCTCACTGTTTTTTGCTTGAATGTGCCTTACATCTCATCTTGTGGCAGCACTCCCCTGCCCACTATTACCTGAGTGTCTTTATGGAAAGCTTCCTGTCACTACCACAGATGGATCCAACATCTGTACTTGCACCATCATTTATTTCATGTGAACTACCTCACAGGTTAACTGAAGGCAACATGAAGTTGACAGGACTCATAAGTTGAGGTTCTTGAAGGCTACCCATGAGAACAGATGGGTAGCAGCCCAGATCAATAGACATATACTGGCATAGCTATTTTAAAGCAGAGCCGGAAGAACTATCCTTTATAGTAACAATTCACTGATATTGAGGACTTATGTCAGTCCCAAAACAAAAACACTACCTCTACGTGTCCTAAAACAAAGGAACACAACATCAAATTTGGGTGCCTAGTGCAAATAAATAGCACAAGAAATGAGACCTCTGCATAAAATTACTCTACATCAAATTACTCTGATGTCTTTTGTTTTGTTTTGTTTTCTTTTGTTTTGTTTTGTTTTGAGACAGCGTTTCTCCATGTAGCCCTGGCTGTCCTGGAGCTCACTCTGTAGACCAAGCTGGCCTCGAATTCAGAAATCTGCCTGCCTCTGCCTCCCAAGTGCTAGGATTAAAGGCATGCACCACCACTGCCCGGCCTCAAAGGCAGATTTCTGTCCCCATGAAATGTTCACAACTTTGGGAGAGATAATAGCTTGCTGGCAACATCAGTATTCTGGACTCATCAATGGCAGAATGAAGGGAAGCCTCTGCTCCTTTCTCATCATTGAGCACATAAGAAAAGGAACTATATCAGAAATGGATAAATAAGTGTTAATGTCATAGAAAATTCTGAGGCCTGAAGAATAAAGGGAAAGGTACAGGTAAGCCAAAGAGGAAATCATTACTGTAATCAGTTCTATTTATGTAAATCACATGACAGTGAAAAAAATTATCCACATAAGGACATAAGGGTTAAGAATCATTGTTTTCTTTTTATCTTCTAGTTTTATCCTTTTATGAGTTTTTGTTTTGTTTTGTTTTGTTTTGTTTTTGTTTGGTTTTTTGGGGGGGTTTTTTGAGACAGGGTTTCGCTGTATAGCCCTGGCTGTCCTGGAACTCATTCTGTAGACCAGGCTGGGCTCGAACTCAGAAATCCACCTGCCTCTGCCTCCCAAGTCTGGGATTAAAGGCATGCACCACCACCACCCGGTCTTTTATGAGGTTTTACTTGCTCCTTTTTTGTACTAGAGACAAGGCTTCACATAGTATAGGCTGATTTTGAACTTTCCATGTAGCCAGAGATGATCTGGAACTCCTGGTCCTCCTATGTCCATCTCTCGAGTGTTGGTGTTGCAGATGTGTGGCACTAAACCAGATCCTTTTATCATCTGAAAGCCAATTTGTAGACTAGGAGCAAGAATGTGGGTACAAATCAAGAGGCAATTCCAGTCAATGAGAGGACAATGGGAAGAATTTCCAGTCTTTCAGAGTTGACTCACAATTTGAAAGGCTGCCCTGGATGGCATCAAATCATTCTCATTGGAAGAATGTAAGAAGCTGGGTCTCATCACTGTGATGCTAATCTCTGGGCTGGACTTGAACATGAACTCATAAGTTGAAATAAAACAGATTCAGTAGGTATGATTCCAGAGAGAAGAAAGTCCATGTGTTTGAGGCCACAACAAAATTTATTTTTATACATTAGAAAGAGCTTATTACCTTCAGAGTGGGTCACACAACTTGATAACATTGCTCTTTTGTAACCAAGCATGTTCATGTGGAGTTTAATTTACTATATTACAAGGCTGGTTTACTCTAGATAAAATTACAAAAATCTTCTGTGTCTACATGTATATATTTCAATATTCTTTTAAAAACTAAACTTTCCAATGAGATTATTGATGTTTGTGATTTCAATTATGCTAGTGTAGTTGCTAGCAACATTGATAGAACACACTGAGTCTCCTCAACTGTTATACATATAACCAAGATCCCTATACCCAGGAATGTTATGCACAGATTCAAGCAATCACAGATCAAGAAGAATTTGAAAACTAAATTCTAACTATAGGTATACATTTTTACCATCATTGTTTCCTTACACAAACAACCATTTAGATGATGATATATACATTGAAGTATGTATTAAAAGTATTCTAGTGGTGGTTTGGTATTCATAAATTATAAACAAATACTGTCCTATCTTAGATATAAGACATTTGAGATTTTGCCGACTTTTTAAAAATCTGTACAAAGATCATGGAACCAATTGATCCATATTGAGGGTCAACTGAAATAAATTCATTAAATTTTCATACAACACTAAAAGTATTATTATCACTACTTAATATATGAGAAACTTGAACAACAAGATTAATTATCTTACTCTAACTACTAGCTCATAATTATGATCATACCCACAACCATGGGTCTGTTATCCATATTCTAAATTCTCAAACTACATTAGGTAAAGTGGAATACAGATTTTCAGATAATTTCTTGGTTAGCATTGACAAGCATGAGGAACTGGAAACTTCTCTACAGTGACCTTATAGTGTCTCCAAATATATTACTTAGCTTGGAGCATAATTTTTAAAACCACTGTACTGAAAGGATTCTACACTTCCTGAGCTAATTAATTTCTACCTGGAGAAACTCATACACAAAGAGCTCAAAGGACTCAGATTCATTTGTGGAAAACACATGTGTATGCTTTATCTTTGAATTGTGCCCAAGAGGCATGCCCCCAACTGGTCACACAGAGCTGTGCATGATCTCTGTTCTTTAAAAGCTTCATAATACTTTCTGAAAAGAGAAGGAACGGACAGAGAAGAGTAAAGAAGAGAAGAGGAGAGGAGAGGAAAAGAGAGGAAAGGAGAGGGGAGGGAAGAAGGGAGGGGAGCAGAAGGGAAAAGGGGATGGGAGAGAGAAGAGAAGAGAAGAGAAAAGAAGAGAAGAGAAGAGAAGAGAAGAAGAGAGGAGAGGAGAGGAGAGGAGAGGAGAGGAGAG
>JADRCD010217062.1:0-22730 GCA_019843815.1 Montemys delectorum
TATGCGACTCTGTTTGGTTTATGTGATGATCCAAGATATAAAACACAGGAGTTTGTGCACTGGAGTCCAGCATTCTACTAAGCAAGTCACACCCCCTGACTAGGTTGGTGGAATCTTAAGCATTCTAGCAATGAACATATACCACACTTTATCTACTCCTATGGTGACTCTGACCATATTGCACAGCATCTAGGCCTTTTGTCCTAACTTGGGAGAGGTGGAGTTCTCTGCTTTCATAATGTAGCTTTGGTTGGCCCATCTTTCCTGCCAAAGGTAATGTGAGCTGGAATTGGTCACAGAGGCCCTGGCAGCTGGCTTAACCTGTTTATATAAAGATGGAACACAGCCACTGATTAAGAGAGCCACCTCCTTCTGGTTGGTTTTGGAATACAGCCCAGAATTTTCCATGGAGAGAGCTTTTAAAAGTTGGGTCAGCATCTCAATGAAGATAAGGACATACAAGGAAGTCCTTGTGGGCCTCTTTGTCTGCAGAATCCCAATAGTTCAGTGAGGATCGGAGGAGAGACGGTTGATCCATGAAATCCTTCTGTTAGTTCTATCTCCATGAAGAATCCCTCTTTCTGGAGTGGTCCTCACAGACGGAGGATTCAATAGGTTAGTTTGAGCCAGGCTTAGCAGGTAATGCCCTCTTAAGCTGTGAGACCCTGCAAGGTGTGGATTGACAGTGATCAGACTGATTTAGCATCAGAGCACTTTACATCGAGGCTATGTTTAAATTATAAGGGAAATGTTTGAGCAAGGAGAGACTAGTGCTACTGGGTTTAAGTTGAGGAAAAAGCATTGAAGGAGAGCTAAAGAGGGCTGAGCAGGGAGGTGGGCTAGGGAATAAGGATCCAATGGAAGAATGCCATTCAGAACGGGGGGTGGGGGGTGAGAAAGGAAAATGCCTCCATGATCGCATACATTCTGTCACTCATGAAGTATGTATGCTTGAAGGAATGGATCCCTGTAAAGCTCAGACATGTCACCACAGGTGGTTTAGAGGTGCAAAGGTCCCTGGACACTAAACTGGAGCTACATCCCTTAGTTTCATTTACTTATCAAGGGCAGATTGTTCCCCTATGAAAACGTTTGTCTGGGAAGCAACTTCTTGACTTGTCTTGAAGTAAGGTACATAGTAACACCGAAACACTGCTTGAGCTGAGTCGTGAGTACTGCAGTGTGTAGAACTTAACGTGGTGACTGCATGGCATTCCCGCCTCAGCTTGCAATTTCCAGAAAGAGAAGACACCTCACTTCTACAAAAAGGCAAAATTCCCTTTGCATAAATGATTATTATATAAATAAATCTTAATAAGAGCTACAGTCTTTTTCTTCCTTCCTTTTTTCTCCACAAAGCACAAAGAATTATTGTGTGATTTATGTGAAAAGGTTACATAACTGTACTCTGTTACTTTAAATAGTGTTTTTTATTTAAACTGCCAACTTCTTCATCATGAGCAGAGGAAAAAATGGATATTTGCTAAGCACAGAGGTAATTTTCAAGGACTGTAATTAGCTCAAGATAACTCTGTCTTTTGTGATGTCTTTGAGTGTGGCACCTGTGGTGTGTCACCTCAGTGAGAAAGGAAGGAAAGTAGACATCACATAGGGACAGAGGAGAATTCCACACGTGCTGAAGTAACACATCTTGCAACTGTCATTTGAGTCTCCCCCTTTCAGCAAGCATTACTTTTCTTCATTTACCCTATCTCTATTGCCCAAATGACCTTTTATTACCAACATATTAAGTGATCAACTGAAAAGCCAAATCAAATATGATAAAAATTATGGTTTAAAGAAGAAGAAGAAGAAAAAGTAGGCAAAGATCAGAGGGGTAAATCCCTGTGTTTCAAACCTGAACAATAGGCCCGGATGTCAGTAAGAAGAAGAAAAGAAAGAAAACACTTGCAAAAGAGACTACTAATTAATTTACTTCAGGGAAATTGACCTCTAAGGAAAATTTCTAATTCCTTGAAGAAGTCTCTCTTCAAGGAGGCCAGAGTGAACATGCACCAAGGTTATGTGTCTGCCATGTTGCCAGATATTCCTGTGACTCAGTGAGACACTGTGGAGGACATCTGGGTGGTGGGTCACAAAAGGTTCCATCCCCACTACCCATAAGGAATATTTCTATTGAAACTTTTAGAGCATTTCCTTGCTAGGAAAATAATACGCTGTAAATATTCCCTAGAAGCCAGAGCTATGCCACATCCTGGGATCTAAAGGACTGCCTCTTTCTGAAAAGTCAGCCCCACCTCCTAGACCGAGAAAACTCTGCAATTGCAGGGCTTGTTTTGCGAAGCAGGCTGGAACACCACCACTACAAACAAACAACAATACAATAGAAATCACCTGAAGTCAAGGAATTGCTATGCAGCGATGATTAGGGCTGGGCGTGTTCTCTGTGGAGCTGTGAGAACCATATCACCTGTTTGGTCACCAAGCTGGTTGCCCAGGTGGCAGCTTGGCAAGCAACCTTATATGAACAACAACCACCTCCCCAAAATGGGCTGGGAACTGCACAGGCATAATCGCTCTCAGACAGGACTGGCCCTTTTTCAGTTCAAACATTGGCTTTTTCAATTTCAATAGCGATGAGAAACAACTAGGTATGAGACTAAAACCACATAAATCCATCTACAGTCCAGACATCAGGTACTCACTTCTGGCATCGCTGCACAGGGGGAAGACAATTGATTTTTTTTAAGAGTGCCTTGCAACTGGCAGAGAGAAATGAGACACTAGCTGGCTGTTTCAGTGTTGTGGACAGCCACGTCAATCAATGCACTTTGCGGGTAGAATTCAATCGAGAGTTTGATTGCTGTATCTTTAAAGTAATGTGGGACTATGGATCCTCTCCCAGGCGAAGTCTTCAGGTGTCTAGGATCTCATTAGATCTTGTTGTCTGAAGGTGTCACATGCCCTGTTTAACAGATCAAATAAGAGAAGAGCAGAAGTTAATTTTCTAGCTGGGAGGAAGTCAATTAAAAGCATACATTTAAGGAATGATCAATTTCCTTTACAGAGTACAAAGGAAGTGTTTTGAAATGTGTATTTAAACTAAGGAGTACATATCAAAGAGGGAAGAAAGGCTGACTGGTGAGAAGGGGAGCACCCCGAGTTAGCAGCCACAGCATCAGCAGTAACAGCTGCAACCTTGTAGAAGCTCCCAGCCACCTCGCCTGACTCCAGCCTTGGATGGACTGGGGTGACTCTCATTAAACAGGACATACTTTCTCAGAGACTCGAAGGCTATCTTAGGCTTCCAGCAAGCCCTGGTGAGTAATGTAAGTTCCTCCATGTGCTCCACGTGAAGATCAGGCTAAAATTAACATCGCTTGTAGACAGAAGGTTGCCAAGATCACACTCACATCCATTATACCCCAGAAGAAAAAAAAAAAACAAACCTCTTTAAACCTAGAGGGGAAATGGAGACGTCCTTCCAGCGAACGATGTGCCTGGTGTGATGTAAGCTGGGTCACTTGGAGAGATGCCTCTTTATTTCTGTCCTTTCTACGGGCTACATTTAGACTTTAAACAATTAGTCTCTCTTTATGTTTCTTTTTTCTTTTCTTTTTTAAAAGTCACCTGCTGTAGAAATCCTAGTATTTTGTATTTTTAGATGCTGGGGCCAGAGCAAGTGCAACAATGAAGACCATTTCCCCCCCCGTTATGAGCAATTCTCTTTTGCTTTTTGCAGGGCATGATAAAGTATGAGTACTAAAAAAGTCAAGCCATTGCATGCTAACTCCTTGGGGCCAGTAGACCCAAAGCCTAGTAAAACATAGGAGGCTAGCCCCAGCAGGGCGAAGGCATTAGGAAGACAAATGTCCCTCAAAGCAACCCCCCCCCCAAAGTTCTACAAACTTTACAATTAGACACATTAATTTCTTCATCTGTCATTATTTAGTTGCAGCCTTGAAAGTGAAGCAGGATTGCTAACTTTCTGCTTTGATTCCTTTATTCCTCTCCCTGACGTTTCTAAACCCAGTGTTCTGTGAACTGTTTAGTTTCTTAGGATTTTTTTTTTCTCTTTTAGAGAGAGGAAATGTGTGTTCCACCGGAGGACAGAACCTCCTGTCTTCTCAATTGCACTTAAAAGAAAACTCAGTCCAAAGCTCTCAGAATAAATCACCTATGAAAGAGGGGGAGGATAGCTGGAGGGGAAGAATGGAAAAACACTCGGAGCTGTGTAAACATTTTAACTTTCAAATGAATACAGGTGACCCCTTACTGCGGTCCAGCGCCATTTGTGAACTATACTAGCAGCACACAAATAATACTTTTCCTTCATCCTTCTCTCCACACTGAAGAGGGATTGACCTTTAAACTTACCTCATTAAGAACTCACTTTCCTCATCACATTTCATTCATTCATTCATTCATTCATTCATTTCACTGAAATAGCCTTAGGGAATACCTGTTATGTGCCATTGACTAGACAAAGCTAACGGAACCCAGAGGTGACTTCAAGGTAGATATAGAATAAACTTTCCAAAGCTGAAAGTCTAATTTTTTTGGAGGAAAAAAAAAAAAACAACCAGTCTTTAAAACAATTACACAAACAGATCACAGATTGGATAAATGGCCGGCAGGAATAGTACCTGCTACTATGGGTACACACAAGAGATGAAAGAAATCCAGCTTCAAGGTGTATTTTCACGAGGAAGTAAGAAATTTGAAGGCTGATGGGAGTTAGTTCACTGAAGAAAGAAACAAGGAAACGTCTGCATCAAGGAATATGTTTTAAGAGTAGAGATAAGACAGGATATGGGAATAATGGAGAGAAGGCCGTGTGGCTGGGGACGGGAGGGCAAGGGTTGGCAAGTAACAACTGTAGGGGAGAGCAGCCAGGAAAATAAGCTTAGGGGCTGAAGTAGAACTTCTGTTTTTCTCTTTAAATAAAAAATATTGATGATGATGATGATGATGATGATGATGATGATGATGATGACGACGATGACGACGATGATGATGATGACGATGACGACGACGACGACGACGACGACGACGACAATGACTCAGAGGAAAACATTTATGTCTGATACTGTAAATCTGACCAGCACCAATGGTTGGGTGTTCGTAGGCTCTTGTGGTGAGCCCACTATTATTTTACTAAATCCACACAGTATCAAACTGCCCTCTAAATTCATATCTTTACACGTAGTATAATGCCACTCACAGGCCTCATCAGAGAAGTTTCTATGTGTGGAAGATGGTGCCTAATGTAGAAATTCACAATTTCTAAATTATAGAGAATAATTTCTGTGGCATGCTCAGCCATAAATGAGCCATCTATACCACACATACACACACACACACACACACACACACACACACACACACACACACATACCCCAAGGCTCAGGGACCATCCTAAAAGAGGGTCAGAAAGATTGTAAGAGGCAGAGGTCAGGGAGAACTGGAGCTAAACCATATCTTCTGGACCTGCCAGGGCCACTGTACTCCTGAACTCACAGCAGCTGTGCATAAGATCAAGCCTATCAAAAGACATTGAAGAGTTTTATGTAATGCAGGATAGCTGTGAGGAAGAGGATAGAAATCAGAGGAAATTCTTTCCTCTTTTTCAGTATGGTTTCTTAAAAGATTACTTTGAGACTTTCATGAATTCTGTATTACCGTTATTCCTCCCATCCCTCCCTGATTATAGAAAGTGGGCAGACAACATCTAAAGAGAAATACATGCTCCCTTGACTCCGTCATGGCCTCCCCACCGCTCTGAGTTCACCATAGCATCTCTGACTTCCTTCCTTTCTGCCTCAAGCTCTCTGCTTCTCCTACTCCACAGTCCAGGGTGCGTGGCTCCTCCTCACCCTAAGTACCTGCTCCTGATTTAAAATTCCATTCTGCTAGGTCCTTTTCTTCTTAGACCATGGCTGTAAAACCCCACTCCCAGCACAGGGAAATAGGCAACTATTCTTACGAGGTGAGCCCAGTACCGTGTGGTACCTGACTTTAAGATTATGTGGGACTCTTTGGAAGGCTGACTGTGGGGCCTTGTATCCTATGGTACATTGTTTCTATGGGAAAGTACTTTAAAGACATTTATGAGCCAAATACATGTTTTTAGGGACTTTGTGTAACTCCATTTGTACGTCATACATTAGTGATTCCCGCCGTTGCCTTTCATGTTGTTGAATGAGTGAAGAGCTGACCAAAATTAGCCCCAGTGATATGGAATTCTTTTTCTTCAGATTCTGGCTAGTTAGAAACAGTCATTGGAAGATTGGGATTGCTAGTGTTGCTGAAATAACCCAGGTTTTTTTTTTTTTTTTCCTGTTTTTGTTTTATGATTTAAATTCAATTTCTGCATTTAGTAGAATTTTAACATTTGTGGTTAAGAGGTAAAGTCTCATTATGTATATCCTAGGCTGGCCTTGAACCAGAAATTTTCCCGAGTGCTGGGATCTCAAGTGTGAGCCACCAGGCTTGGTAGTGAATGAAAAAAATTTAAGTCATTGTGAACTATC
The DNA here is from genome assembly GCA_019843815.1 of Montemys delectorum. Lineage (NCBI taxonomy): Eukaryota > Metazoa > Chordata > Mammalia > Rodentia > Muridae > Montemys > Montemys delectorum. The sequence goes on from JADRCD010217062.1 coordinate 6,495, forward strand.
AATCTCTTTCTGGTTCACTACTGACTATCTCCTTCTGCTTATCTTTTTTATAGTCTTCCAGCCCAAGTTTTACTATAGTTAAAATCTTATCCTTTGCCAGGTAGTAGTGGTGCATGCCTTCATTCCCAGCCCTCTGAGGCAGAGACAGGCAGGTTCAAGGCCAAAGTGATCTATGGAGGGCATTCCCGTGGGACAGCCAAGGATTAAGAAACCCCATCTTGAAAAACAACCAAGCAAACAATCAAAAAACCTCATATCTTTTCTGCTCACAATGAGGGAATATTTTAGAGTTGTGTCTTCTCGACCCTGAGCCTTGCCACAGGAGGAGTATGAAGGAACTAAAACTGCTACTTCTCAGCAAATCCTGTTGTGTATTTGCTACAAGTTGAATGCTCAAGGCCTTGGGATAGGATAGGAAAGAGAGGCAAGTCTGTGTCCTGATGTCTCATACAGCTGGTAGTAGTCCTAAGCCCACAGAACTTCCAGTAATGGTAGAAAAGATCTCCGGTCAATCCAGTGTGCACTAGCACTTGAAAATGTGGCACTGAAGAAGAGAATGTAAATTTTTTTCATTATTTTATTAATGAATTAAAAAATAGCTACAAGAGGCCACGGAATTGAAAAGTTCTAGTGAGGGAGGGATGCAGGAGGAGATAGGCTTAATGAGATAGAAAGGAAGATAAACAGATAGGGCCCACTCAAAATAATCAAATTGAACAGATGGTAGGATTCGTGGGGAAAGGAAGGGGACAAAGCAGAGGGGACTGAGATCTTAGCAGGATGCCAGTAGGGGAGGGGAAAATTAGAACAAAGTATAATGACATATTATATATATGAACTATATATATAATACATATGAAAATGCAAAGATGAGACCCATAGTTTGTATGCTAAGTTTAAAAATTAATAATTTTTTATTGCAGCAGCAAAAGAGCAAAACCAACTAGTGACATAATTTGGAACTAAGGAAAAAGTTAGACTCCAGATTAATGTCATGTTAACATATGGAAAATGTGGGAGACATGACATTTATATAGTCTTCTAGGGAAATAAGTTTAAATGTGTTAACAAAGCTAAAAGTCACCCAAAGAGGAAGACTGGTCATTTTGTGGCTCTTGTCAAACCTTATAGATGTCTTCCCCTCTAGAAAGACAATGAAGCCGACAAGTACCACAAGGTTTTTGGAAGCATCAAGCGACCCCGACTCTATCCACTCGCTAGCAATCATTATTTTATTGAGCTTCTCAACAGGAAGAAAATTGAGCTTTTAAGGACAAATGGTTCTTGCAAGGATTTAAAGTTCCAGCAATGCATTATAAAATGCTGCATTCTAATGGGAAGAACATCACCCATGACACAGAGTTGGAACAAGGCTGCTCTTGGATTGCATGACTTGGAATACCTTTGGTGTTCCTTCTGGGTCATAACACACTTAGCTTAAAGCACACTCAGAGTCTGGGGTTCAAGGACCTTCGAGAGCGAATTTTCTTCACCGAGCCTATTGCTCCCAAAACCTTCTGTAGCTACTGAGCTGGATTCACCTTCTTTCTAGATTCTTCATAGTTACTGTATGAGAAGCCAAAGTAATGACAAGTGTTAGAAGAAAGAAGGCCTGCAAAGCATGGGTGAGCATCATAGGCCTTTAAGAACTGGCTCAGAGCTCTTGACTGGGATCTCAAAGCACAAGCAGCCCCGTGCAGGAGCTTGACTGGGCACTTTATATGTTATTTTGTTGAATTAAAAAGTAATAGAAAGTTCAATAAAGTCCTTGTTGATGCATTTGTCTCATGGAACATCGTGCCGGTGGATTTTAATTTCATGTTGACTCTAGTATTGTTTTAACCATGCTCTATGTGGCTGTGGTTGCTCCAGTGGCTTTCCTTTTCCAGAAGGCTATCTTCAAATGCTCCATTATTATAAAATTTTGTTTGGTTTTTTGATTGGTTTGATTTTTTTGAGACAGGGTTTTTCTGTGAGTCTTGGAACTCACTCTGTAGATCAGGCCACAAAATCAGAGATCTGCTTGCCTCTGCCTCCCAAATGCTGGGATTAAGGGCATGTGCCACCACACTTTATCATAACATAATTGTATCCTCTTAACTCTAATTCAGTCTGCTGAATTGATTCAAAGGCACATTTCCTTTCCCTTTTAAGTATGTTGAAATTACAATCCTGCCTTTTATGTTGTTGTTAGCCAGGGCCAAATACAAGAAGACTTCTTTTTTTTTTTTTCTCACGAGTTTTTAAATTCTGATTTCAGAATTTCATATATTCAAAGCTTGCCCTTCAAGTTTCTATAGGGAGAAAGACTCTTCTAGAAGGCTTGGGGAAAACACTGGAATTTGGCCAGTAGGATCAGGCTGGGTTACAGGCCTCTGTGGGGCCAAAGTCCAACAGGTAACAGGCAAGAGGCCAGCACTCCTTGCAAGCTTCTTCTTTTTTTTTTTTTTTAAACTTCCCCTTTTCAGAGTCATTAGAGCACTTTAGTGTGTGTGTCTGTGTGTATGTGTGTGTGTGTGTGTGTGTGTATGTGTCTGTGTGTCTGTGTGTGTGTGAGTGTGTGTGTCTGTGTGTCTGTGTGTCTGTGTGTGTGAGTGTGTGTGTGAGTGTTTTATTATTATTTAGCAACTTCTTCTATAGGGATGTGTTCTCCTCATGCACAGAAGCCGTGTTCAAACATTACCAAGAAGACTGATAAGAAGAAAAGCATCCACTGATGAGTTCTCAGAAAGAAAGCATTAGACTTAACTACAGGGCAGCAGAGCAGTGATTCCTCGGCCCAGCTGACAGCAAGGTTGCCAGGCAGCACTCGTTCTGCCAAGAATGACTGGAGAATGAGGCAACCATGTGGTTTGTATTATCAGGGTCCCCCCCCCCCCCACTAAAGTTTTTCAAGGTTCAGAAAGAGAACATCACCCACAATGATAATTCAGTTTGGAACAGCTAGATTTTCAATGCTGTGTTCAGCAACTGTTGATTTGTTTGGATCCTAATCTGTGTGTTCACATATTCACAATGAAGATGAGATAAAGTACAACGTCAGAGAAGATCCCACTGTATGCAAATAGCCAACTTTCAGGCCAAATTCTGCATTTTCAAAAAAGAAAGAGAGAGATTAAAAACCTCCCTTGCATTTTATAGGCTTCCATTTACAGCCTTTAAAAAGACAGCTCAGAAAAAAAAAGAAACCGAAGCCAAGTTCAGAACAGCTTTCCTCTACTTATTTGGTCCAGCCCCTTTAGAGTTGGAGTTGATTAAAAAGAAAAGTCATAATTTGCCACAAACTAATCAATCTGTGTAAAAACTATAAAATTTAAATGTTTTCATTGTTTTTTTAATCATCTTAATTTTTTTCACTTACGAGAGGTTGACAAATCTAAAATTATTCAGACTTTGGAATAATCTTGGGTCTTCTTGGAAATACTATTCTCAGAAAGCCTGAAATATTAAATTTCAACAAATGATTAAATTCTTAAGCAAACTTGCAGTCATACAGTTTGTGGATCTGCATTGACTTTAGTAAAATTCCGTGCGAATTAAGCCCCTTCTTCACAGAAATGCATCTACCTCTGACCCTGTCTACTGTGTCAGCCTTCCCACCCTGCTGATCCCATGGCAGCTTTAAAAGAAACAGATTTTTTAAGAAGTCATTTTCTTCAAAACTGCTGTAGTTCAGGTGCCCTTGCTGCCTATCAGTCTTAAGGCTTCTGGAAGATCCACTAGGACTCCCCCTGGAAAGTAGGCCCTTTTCCCAGAGGGTATAAGGCATGAAATAATCCACAGCTGTGGCAGTCATACGTTTCTGCCAAGACTTTTAGATAGAGAAGAAAAACTCCATTTGTCAGTCATGATGACCTGGTCTAAGCAAAAATGAGTGCCTTTTTAGAGAGAGTCTATCAAGAATAGTCATTTGGACTCCAAAATTATGCTTCAGAAAACACTAAATTAGTTTTGTCAAAATATAACCTTTGCCCTCAAAACAATGTTATTCTACATAGCATCTGTCTGTCTGTCCATCCACTCCTCCAACCCTTTCACTGAGGCATTCAGCAAGAATTATTGAATTATTGTTGTGTTCTAGGCATAATCCTGGACTGTGGAAACAGAGATTCAAAAAAAAAAAAAAAAAAAAAAAGAGAGATGAACATACTTGAATAAATTGTTACAATGAAATAAAACGACCACTGTAATGGCTGGGAAGAGAGAACGTGTGGGAGACTGGGTATAAGAGGATTTTTGTCCAGCATCCGACTAGGAGCTCAGCAGACGACAGCTTTTTCTTTCCAAATGCCTCTTAAAATTCATGGAAAGCTTACTGTCTGAGATCCATTTATTTTTTTTCTCTTGAGATGTACAGGATTAGCAGTGCTATCTTAAGGAATTCACCACAGGGCTATCTGGTTAAGGTGTTCTAACACCATTTTCAGAGGAAAGAGTGTTCACTGGAGAAAGTGAATGAGGAAAATCAGTGTGGTAGATGTTGACTCTGGAGAAGCGGGGGCAGGTGGGGGGGGGGTAGTGGGTTGGGAGGTGGGGTTGTCCTATATTAGAAATAATGATAAGACTTTTCGAGGTAACATACGCAATGGATGCAAATGGATGAAGGAAATTGTGCTGGCTGGTTTTATGTCAATTTGACACAAACTTAAGTCTTCAGAGGGAAGAGAGCTTCAACTGAGAAAATACCTCCGTGTAAGGCTGGGTAGTAGAACACCTGTAGAGCAGCAGTTCCCAACCTGTGAGTCAAGACCCCTGTTACACACCTCTATTTCCAGAAATATTGACATTATGATTCATAATGGTAGCAAAAATCAAAATTATGAAGTAGCAAATAAATTTTATGGTTGGGGGGGGTCACTACAACACGAGGGACTCTATTAAAGGGTCCCAGCATTAGAAAGGTTGAGAACTACTGATATAGGACATTTTGTAATTAGTGGTTTATGGGGAAGGGCCCAACCCATTAACCCTAAGCTAATGCTCCCGTGCTCTATAAGAAAGCAGGATGGGAAAGTCACGAGGAGCCATCCAGTAAGTAGCATCCCTTCATGGCCTCTGCAAGTAGTTCCTACACTGACTTCCTTCAGTGACGACCACGATGTGGAAGTGCGAACCAAATAAACCCTTTCTTCTCCGACTTACTTTTGCTCATGGTATATCATCATAAGAAGAGCAACCTTAACCAAGATAAGCACTATTGATTAGATAACAAGTCTTATGTGATTTCTTTTAAGAATTTTTTTTTTTGAAAATTTACATTTAGTCACACCGTATATTTGACATACTTCAAATTTATTCTGATGGCTGTTTAGATTCACTGTAGTGGATCATGACTCATTGAGAAACTACCGAAAGACATCCTTAAGTGTTCACATGCCTCAAAGATCAGAATTAAAGTCTTTAAGGCATCCCCTCAGGTACAAGTTACCAGAAAGTAATTTGACTCTGTAAGTTAGGCTTTGATATTTCTAGTGCCATTAGCTATATGAACATTGTGATGCTTTTACATTGGCACAACCTATAATGACCTGGAAAAGGGTATTTTTTTTAAAAACAAATATTTATTTTAGTTTTAATTATATGTATACGTCTTTGTATGGGTGTGTACAACCATGTGCCAGTGTGAGCAAAGGCCAGAGGCATTGTTTCCCAGGGAGCGTGAGATATGAATTGTTATGAGTTGCCCAAAATAGACACTGAGAATCAAAATTCTGTTCTTCTGCCAGAGCAGTCTGTACTCTTAACCTCTAAGCCATCTCTTCAGTTCCTGTGAACAGAATCTTAATGAGAGATGATCTAGATCAGGTAGGCCTCTGGGTACGTCTGTAGGGAATTGTTTTCATTCTTAATTGATTGTTAAGTGGGAAAAGTCAACTCATTGTGAGTGGCACCATCTCATGGGCTGGGCCCTGAACTGTCTAGGAGTGAAGGAAGCTGGCTGAGTAGGAGCAAGCAAGCCAGGATCTGTGCATTCCTTCATTTTCCTCTGCTTTGTTCTAAGTTCCTGCCTTGAGAACTTGAGTCATGTTCCCCGGTAGAATGGACTGTGACTTAAAATTGTAAGCTGATTAAATTTATGTTGTTCTTGTTCTGGAGATTTGTCACAGCATCATAAATGAAACTAGAACAAAGAGAGACAACCAGAGCTGCTTTCTATTTTCCCAACATTCAAATGAGGACTTTAACATTAAACTCCTCACTCTCTTAAAGTAAATAGGACTGCATCCACACTTGCATAGGGGGAAATGCCCCCATTGCCACTCAGCACTTGTGTAGAATCCCAAAGGGAAACTTAGAAGATTTAGAAGCTGATGGTCTCATTACAGTTCTTCTGAGGCTGTGGGAGCTCCAACAGAATGGGGCAAGAAGATGTAACTGGATATCTTATTCATTAGATCCAGAGGTTTAGAGTCCAGGAGTGCATATTCTAGAATCTATAGGATTAACAGATGATAAGGTTAAGAATGTGCCAGAGAAAGTCTCCTTGATTCTATAGTTTGAAATGCCTGCATCTGTTCATGTAAGTGGTCACTAAGTTCTAATAACTTAGAATTTAAAAAAATTATCAACCGCTATACATCCAATAGTAATAGATTCAGGGAAATTGTTTGCTCACCTTTCCCAGTCACTAACTGTAAGCTAAAGCCCTCAATTTATTTTGTAAGTTATTTCAGTAACTGAGATGACAGTGGTCTTTCTGTTCAAGGTACTAAAGCCATTAAGAGCTTATTAAACCAAAGGGCTTGAATGGATTTTACATAAGTAACTCAAAAAAGGTATCAAGTCTTTAAATCTGCACCTATGTTAAAATTTTCACTGAATGCAGTTGGATGTTGGCCATCACCAGTTTAACTTCACGTTGTCAGGGAACACTGGTGGCTTAGTGCTGGACCCAGAACTGTGGAGCGAGGGTAATTATTTCCTCAGAAGTATCAGCAACCATTTATGAGCTCATGTGTGTTCCTAATGACATACTTCAGTCAATGTATGTCTTGGCTACTTTCTTCAGAAGTGCTTAATCATTATTTACTGATTTGATTTAATTATATCTTTCAGGTTGAAAAAATAATGGGCCAACTGGGCCTTTTTACTTATTAAGTGTAGAAACAGTCTTCTACTTCTGGTGATTTTACTTACTCTTTTTTTAGTCTTATAATGGTGCAAATGTCACATGCACTCAGTTGGAGCCACACTTCACACTTCACATTTCACATTTTGATCTCTTCGTGAGCTAACATTTGGTATGATCCTGTCTTGGGATGCTGGGCAGTGGCACGAAGCTGCAGCTCTCAGCCAGCCATGCAACCACAACAGGAAGCCGCTGCTAGTCTCCTGCAGAGTATATGTCTAAGAATGGAGTTGGGTGAATGTGGTTCACTAAATGTATTTTTGACATAGGATAGAGTCAACTTATGATGTAGTCAACAGGATGTAGCTTATAATAAATTGAGGGGCACCTGTATAAACGCTGATTCAGTTACAAACATTAGACCGCCATAGGTATTGAGTACCTGATCATGTACAATTGCTCTAGTAGTCCATCCTGAGAACATTTAAATAGAATTACCAGAGCTGCCCGTGACTAGAGATGGGAGAAGCTTTCCCGTGCTGTCTGGTAGAGGGCAGGAAGCCCTCAGAGGAGCTGACAAGTCCTAGAATCTTTGTGGGATGGCTCCCTCCTCTCTCTCTCACCAGCAGAGTGCCCCAACTCAGCTGGCATTTACTGATTGTGGGCTCATCCTTCTGCCTTATTTTCTCAGGCCCCCTTTCTCGGTGACAAACGTTGACTCGTCTTCTTTATCTCATGATCCCCAGAGAAGCATGGCTAGACCAGATCCTCCTCTGCAATGGGCAAGGACGATTCCATCTCACTGGAAGTTGTGTCCACTTCATCGATCAATTCCTTAGGTTAGAAGCTTGTGAATGTGCTTTGAAGCAGCTCTGTTGTCTTTTCCTTCACCTTTGCATCCCATTCCCTGCCCTTGGCTAGTCCTCAGGGTCCCCACCTTTCACTTGAATTTCCTTTCTGCCCCAGAGTTTGCCTATCCCCTGCTTGTTACCTCTGCCTCTATAGGAGTCACTCCCCTGAAGCACCTTGGGACATATGGCTAATAATAAGGATTTTGATGTGACTTTCTATTTGACACCTTGTTTCTCATTCTTGAGATGATCGTTTAGGAAACTTTTAGGGTGATGTAGAGAGAAATAGGGAGTCCTCTCCCTTGTTCTGTCTTTTTTTTTTGTTTGTTTCTTATTCATGATCATAAATTTAGCTCTGTAATCCAGCTAAGTCTTGGAGAGGAATAAGGAAAACATGGGGCCCCGAGAACTGAAAGAGCAGGTACACTGTGGGGTACTGAGGGTGATGTGGGGGAGGACAGCTCTGTTGAGGGGCTGGAAGAATGGTCTGGTAGTTAAGATAATCAAAAGTCAACAGGACCAGAGCAGTCTCCATTTAGCTGTGGTGATCTTCCTCCTAGTCGTGGTGTTCCTAGACTGAGTGCCCCATGGGCTCCAACATGCTCACGACATCGTTTATCTTCCCAATGCCTCCCGTTTGCCCTCCAGTCAGTCTTCGCAGTGAGATTAAACCCCAGTACCACCACCACCAACAACAACAACAATAACAACAAACGGGGAAAGATTTGAGTTTGGCTCACCATTTGCATCGGGACTATAAGCTCCAAGATGAAATTCTCATCCTTCCATTTCTCCCTGTAGATGAACTTGCCGCCAGTGCCACAGTGGCATGTGAAGTCGCCACCCTGGTACACGAATCCTGGAACAAGTCTACGAGAGAAGGAACCAGTACGAACAAACCATTGAACTCTGGTGCTCGGGGACACGAGAGCTTTCTCTGCTTTCTCTGGAACTTTGTGGGCATCTTGAAGGAGAGCTTGCTATCAGCAATATGTGGGAGAACATAGCAGAGTTCACCATGGCTAATAGCTAGAGGTTATGGGAACAGCCCTCTCTACAAGGCCAAAAAGGCTTTCTATGACAAAAAGACTATGACCATACAGGCAAACGACGTCTATTTGCCTTTACACTATTTTGTGTAATAGTGTACATGTTCCAGTTCCTCACTGTATGTGCTAATCTCCCTTGAACTGTTTATAGGTTTTGTGTGCACCTTATATTTATTTAATAATTTTGTGATTGTAAATTTAGTGATGACCTTTGTAGGTACTAGGAAATTAAAGTAAATGAAGCTGATTACAAAAATGGCTGTGGTGGTTAGTAGCTATCATAGGAATGAGGTATAGGATACACGAAATATGAAGGTGGGGTTCTGGTAAAGATGCGGAGAAGTCAAAAAGCCCAAGGTAAAATAGGTCTGGAGATCAGTTAGACACTGAAACGGAAGAAGAAGCAATATTACAGATTCTTTGATTTCTAATTTGTATGGAGGAGTGCTGGAGCATGCAGTAGCTTGCAGAATCTAACCAGCACCTCACTTTCAGCCCAGGGGTGGCAACGGGGCGATCACGAGTTCTGTTTGAGACGTAATACATGTAAAACATCTTTGAAATAACCAAGCACAAGTATCAAATAATTCCGTGGTTATGAAACTATGAAACTAAAAAGAGAGTTTTGAGCTGGAAATGCAAGTTATGAATTATGCATGTGAAGAGAGGAAGCGAATCTTTGGGTTTGATGAGATTTCCTGGAGAAAGCGTTGCCACAACGAGGGAGGCGTTGGATTTCATCCAGCACATACTCACTCTCATCTTCAGCATTATTACTCCTTAAAACCTTTTGCTCATTTCTAAAGATGCATTTTATGCATACAAGTGTTTTGCTTGCATGTGTGTCTGTGCCCTTGGAATTCAGAGAGGGAGTCAAGTTCTCTAAAACTGGAGTTATGGATGGTTGTGCGCCACATTGTGGGTGCTAGGAACTGAAACCAGGTCCTCCGTAAGTAATCTTAACCACTGAGCCATTGCCCTAGCCCCATTACTATTACTATTTCTTACGAGTGACATTTTCTTTTTCCATTTGTGCTGGGTTTGACATGTGACTTATTTTAGCCAATGAGGCGTTAGACATCACAAGAACAAGAGCTTGAAATGAACTTCCAGTTTAACACTCTTTCCTTTAATTTTGAAAAACTCTTGAGTCTGACAGCCACTGGATTGTGGAAGAATTGCTAAATTTGACTCATTTCCAAGGCTGGGGTCAAGTCCAAGGAAACTTTATATGTATCGGCCAAGTCTGACTCACATATAGACCAGTATAGGAGAAATGCTAACTTTCCTATGTTACAAATGTGTCAAGATCTATTGTTTTGCAGCATTGTTGTAATTGCTGACTGATACAAGGGCCTGGGATCTGGGAGCAAAGAAAGCAAGCTGCAGGTCTCATTGAACGGAATTGAAGTTCTCACTGCACACAAATTAAGGGCAGTATTTATGTTTGGCCTATAATTATGTTTGCCAAACCCAACAACATCTTAGCCAAATTCTTGGTGTCCATAATTACATGAATGAACCAAGTTGAATTCAGGTATGGTTGGTGTACTGGCTAGTTTTGTGTGTCAACTTGACACAGGCTGGAGTTATCACAGAGAAGTGAGCTTCAGTTGGAGAAATGCCTCCATGAGATCCAGCTGTGGGGCATTTTCTCAATTAGTGATCAAAAAGATAGTGCCATCCCTGGGCTGGAAGTCTTGGGTTCTATAAGAGAGAAGGCTGAGCAAGCCAGGAGAAGCAAGCCAGTAAGAAACATCTCTCCATGGCCTCTGTATCAGCTTCTGCTTCCTGACCTGCTTGAGTTCCAGTTCTGACTTCCTCTGGTGATCAATAGCCATGTGGAAGTGTAAGCCAAATAAACTCTTTCCTCTCCAACTTGCTTGATGGTCATGATGTTTGTGCAGAAATAGAAACCCTGACTAAGACAAATTGGTACCAGAAGTGGGGTATTCCTGTGACAACCTGACCATATTTTGGGGAGGACTGTGGAAGGACTTTAAAACTTTGAGCTAGAAGAGCCACTGTTAAGAACTCTGTGGAATGTCTGTGGGAGCTTAAAAAATCTTGTTGAGAACAGTACAGAAATGGAGGCCTGGCTTGTGAAATTTCAGAGGGAAGATTAAAGACTCTTATCAGGGCCATATTGTTTTGATTGTGAAGATTCTGTGGTTCTGGTTAGCTGGGGCTGAATTATCAGCTATGATTAACAAGATACCAGAAGTACTAAAATGAAAACTTTGCATTGCTGGGACTATTGATGCTGGTTAGCTGGAGCTAAGAAATTAATGGTGATTAAGAAGAGACCAGCATCATTGAGGTGACATCTTCTGGGAAGTGTTTTCTGAGAGCACTAAGAGGCTGTGTTCCAGAGATAGCCAAGGTTGTACCTTGTGCTGCAGCAGGACTTGGTAATGTGTAAGAGTCACCCAGGTGGTACTGGTTTTGACAGCATGAAGGGGTCATGGAGAGCAGCTGAGGCTCGGCACAGTGAGAGGCCATGGAAGGCCATTGGTGAAGGTGCAGCCTCAGTTTGCAATTCATGGCCCAGGACTGAAGGTGTCATGCAAAGGAGTTGAGGCTTGGCACTGTGAAGACAGTCTATGAGAGGCTACTGGTAAAGCCTAGTTACAGCAGTGTTTTGGGAATGCCAGTACCATACAGTGACCACCAAGGACAGCAGCAGCAGTAGAGTACAGGCATCTGGAGCCCAGAAGATAAAGATGTGTGCTACAAAGGGCAGAACTGGAGAAGTGACCAAAGCCATTAGAGGAGCCCAAAAGATCGTGAGTTAGATCCCAGACATTGGTTTTGCTTTTGATTGTGACTGTGCCTGATATTTTTCCCTCTTGATGGAAGAATGTATTTTAGTGGAGCCCACAGTTAAAAGACTTTAAATTTTAAAAGATATTAGACATTTTAAATTGATTAAACTTTTAATATATAAATACTGTGAGACTTTAGATCTTGGGGATGAATAAAAACATAAGAATTGAGGCTTAATAGTGATGTGTTTGTGTGTCAAGTTGACAAGGGGTCAATTGTACTGGCTAGTTTTGTGTGTCAACTTGACACAGGCTGGAGTTATCACAGAGAAGTGAGCTTTAGTTGGGGAAATGCTTCCATGAGAACCAGCTGTGGGGCATTTTCTCAATTAGTGATCAAGGGGGGTAGGCCCCTTGTGGGTGGTGCTATCTCTGGGCTGGAAGTCTTGGGTTCTATAAGAGAGTAGGCTGAGCAAGCCAGAAGGAAGCAAGCCAGTAAGAAACATCCCTCCATGGCCTCTGCATCAGCTCCTGCTTCCTGACCTGCTTGAGTTCCAGTCCTGACTTCCTCTGGTGATCAACAGCCATGTGAAAGTGTAAGCCAAATAAACCCTTTCCTCCCCAATTTGCTTCATGGTCATAATGTTTGTGCAGGAATAGAAACCCTGACTAAGACAGTTGGTTATCATGGGTGTCTATAAGTCACATAGGTAGTCTTACAATGGTGCTTGCTGGCCGCATGTCCTCAAATCATGAGAATATTTTAAAAGAATCCTGGAAGTAGTGGTTCCCAACATCAACAAATGAGCCCCTTCCTTCTCCCTGAGTGTCTTTTCATTGCATGTTGTAAAGAAATGCTTAAGGAAATTGATGCTCTATTGAAATCCTGCGTGAATATTTTAGAGCATATTTTATTGTTGTTGTTAAAGCACATTTCGAGCAAACACATTTTAAAGTTTTAAACGGAGGTTATTAGAAGTGGCAGGCATGCCTGTGAATAGCATGTCAGAGGAACGGAGACAATCCAAGTGGCTCTTTTGGCTACTAACATTTTCATAAGAGCCCTGATTAGTTATGAGCCAATTGTGAGACTTGATGAGTTACATTCCAAGAAAGAAAAATAGTTTCTCTCATTTAGCAGCTGTGGAGTCTTGTGGTAATTACTGGAACATTCCTTTTCAGTAAACGTAAAGTTTGCTTTTTTTTTTTAATGTCACAGTAAAATGCTTAATCTGAAGTACATATTTTAACTTGGTCTTATTTACAACATTCTTCTTCGGTATAACTCTAAATTACAGTTCAGAAACTGAATTTACAAGTTTTTGCCTCTAAATAGATTTAAAAAAAAAAAAAGCTTCACTGGCCATAGCTAACTGTCAGCTTTTGCTTATTATTTAAGCTTTTTATTTCTCTCTGAAGGTACTGTCTTAATTTGTGTACCCACTAAAACTTTGTGTCTCCTGTGTATGTGCCTAAGTGCAGGCCCCCAGCATTTACAAGGGGCATGCTAAATTACACCTTGTCTCCTTTAACCACAGTGTGAAATTCTGAAGCATAAACAAGAGCAGAAAGAAGAGCAGCTTGAGAAACAGAGAAACAACAATGCTCCCCTCTCCCAGGGCCTTTCTCGCCTCTGCCTACAGCTGTTCCCTCCAACCTCTCCCAGAGATCACTAGAACCCGGTCCTCCCTCCCAGCTCCGTCCCCCCCGCCCCCCCCTCCCGCCCGCACCCTGCCCGCACCCTGCCTGAAAGTAAAGGGCACTGTCAGTTCTGAGAATAAAGCTGCCAAAATAACAAAACTTACTGGAGTGGATAATTTCTCACAGAAACTGACAGTCACTACAAACAAAAATCTGCCTTCCTTATCCTTTGTCCCACTCGGTCCTGGGGAAAACAACCCTCCCCTGAGGAGGACCTTCACCTTTTGGCCTACGGAGTAACACAAATAACAGTGCCAGTGCCGTCTTGGTCTTGGAATATTTTTTCTAGCACCTCCCTTCTGTCTTTATCACCTGGCCCTGTGCATGCAGATGCATATCTTTTTGTCTCTTTATTTTATTCAGGGTTCAAAAACAAGTATTTGTTTGCCTGAAAAATTCCACGTGGACATGGCTAAAAAAAAAAAAAAAAAAAACATTTTTTTATAATGTAATCCTATAATCTCCTTCACCTCACCTTATACCTAAATGCCTCCAGACTTCCCAATAGTAGAGGAGTTACAAGAAATGGAGTAGGGAGGGAAGGAGGAAGGAGGAAGGAGGAAGGAGGAAGGAGGAAGGAGGAGGGAGGAGGGACGCGACAGACGTTGGGTCATTGTAACATCTCATTTAATTTAAGGAAAAAATATGCATCACACAGACTTCGTCCTTTATTCCTCAAATAAAATCAAACAACAACATAACAACCAAATTAAAACAAAACAAAACAAAACAAAAAACAAACCACAGAACCTCTGTTGCTCAGAAGGCCAAGAGAGTTACTTGCTGGTTAAGATAAATCTTTCAGATTAAAGAGATTTCTAAGACATTTGCAGTCTAACCAAACAATGAGAAACAGGGCTATCTGGCCAGGCACGGTCACTGCCATCTCAGATTTAGTACAGTTTGATGGTAATTAACCGAGAGAGGCTGGGGAGGGTTTCAGTAAGAGGAAATAAACCGCCATAATGTCCCCTTCACTTACTTCTGTTTATGATATCCTCTTTATTGATTATTTTACATAATAAGTTCATCTGTTTGGGATGGCTTGTTGGTAGGGAAACATTTCCCAAGTCTTGGATTGTCTTAATTGGTAAGCCTTGTGGAATGCTTTTCTGAGAGCAAGAACTTCCTCCACGAGTTCTTTTGTTCTTAGAATATTAGGAAGGTCTCAACTTGGTAAACACTGATGGCAGTCAGCACAGTGTCTAAGCTCTCTTCTCTCCCATCAAACTGGCTTAGTATACTTTCTCGCTGCACTACTTGACTAATTTTAAACAGATTGAAAAATGTGCTCACCAAAGGGACAATGATTAACAAAATCTGTAAATTGACATTGCACTTGCTAATCAGTAGCTCAGAAGATACAGCTAAATCTACGGCTGATAGTCCAGGAAGAAAGCGCATGTGCAGAAGAGCCTCTTTAGATCAAACTGTTTTCCAAATCTTTAGATTGTTTTCTCCTTCCTTTTCCTACACTATTCTACTTTAAAAAACAAAAAATGAAGTGACACCAAACCAAGACTGAGCACTCAAACAAGCCCCAAACTGACAGAAATGTATGCCCAGATTGATTTCTTCTTGAATTCTATGTGTGCATCTTTAAAGTTTCTTTTCACTGTCTCCTGGGGTTTGCCCTGACAGGGTGGTGTTCTGGCTTAGACTTGAAAACCCCCTCCCTGACTCAGTACCTCAACAGCCATGTGGTGGATGTGTCCACACCTGAGTCTCCTCTCCTGAACGCAGAACTGTTCAATTGGAGGATGTGGGGAGATGGCTCAGGAAAGTGCTGCCTCACAAGTATAAGGACCTGAGTTCGAATCCTTCCCATTCACATAGCTGGCCTTTGCTAATCCCAGCATTTGTAGTTGGAGGAAGAAAGGGTGCAGAGACAGGAGGATTCCCCAGACTTTGCTGGACAGCCAGTATAGTCAAATCAGTGAGCCCCAGATTCGCTAAAAGACGGTCTCAAAAAAAAAAAAAAGGCAGAGAGTGATTCAAGACCCTCAATGTAGACCTAGGGTTTTCACACATGTGCGTATACACACTAAATACACTCAAGGAATACTGTAAAGTTAATAGGATTCTTATGAAGAATCCTTATGAATGGGAAAATCAAAGTCAGGATCTTGTAGTTCTATCTCCCAATAAAGAATAAAAAAAAAAAAAAAGAGAGAGAGAACAAAATGTAGAATTTTTTTTCTTTTTTTCTTTTTTTTAAAGTCCTCAGACAAAAAGCAAATTGCCAAACATTGTGATCATGGCTGCTTCAACTTTATGTTATTTCTCTGGCAGTCTCCTCCATTTCAGCTGGGAGGCAACTGAGGAGCCTCTGTGTGTCCCCATGGCAGCCGCTTGTCTGTGGATGTAATCATTGGAATTCAGACTTGGAAAGAGAAAGGCTAAAGAGAGGTTCTATAGATCACAGAGAGATTAGAGCAAATGCCCCAGGGGGAAGTGTACATTTGCCAGTGTGTTACTGCTTCTCCAGTACTCATAGTACGGCTAGTTTTTCTCCTTCATTTTTAAGTTGGAGTTTATATATTATTGGATGCATAGGTATATTTCAGGGACACAGAAATAACTGTTTGCTGGCCTTGTTAATCTGAAACAAATGGAATCCGAAACCAAACTGTAGATACTGAGGTTGTAAATGGCATTTCAGATGCATTGTATTTAGAGTTAGGTCATTTCATCACTGACATTCCTTAAAATGTCTGAATTCTCTTTACTGTGGGCCAGGAGCTGCAGCTGTATTATCAAAGCAGCAAAGGTAAATGGATTGTTTCAATAGAATTTTTTTT